>JAOVYW010070624.1:7979-24657 GCA_025775045.1 Hiodon tergisus
CAATTTACAGTAATTTAGTTTTATTACTTTTAGCTGTAGACATCTCTGATTTAATGGTTTTATAACGAATTATAACATGGCAACATTTAAAAATTCAAAAACAAATTCCATCATATCTATGTATTTTATATGCAAACACAAAAACTTTTTTTTTTTCCAGGCCTACTTGTAACACTGCAAGTCTTTACATGACTGGACTTTACTAAGGGTTCTCCTTCGCCTGGCCAAAGTGCCACGTACAGGGTGGGAGACATTGTCAATGATGGCTAACAGTTTTGAGAGCATTTGTCTTTCTCTGCCACTACCTTCAAAGAATCCAGACTGACCCTCAGAACAGAGTCAACTCTCCTGATCAGCTTTTGCCAAGGCCCCTCCCTGAAACCGGAAGGTCGAGGGGGCCTCTGCCAGCCTACCCCATCAAGGGTCCGCTGCTGCTGCCGGCTTTCCCAGGGGCCTGTGGGTTCCCTCCAGCCTGCTCTGCTGAGGGTGTTCGCCCAGACCTCTGAGTGGGGACTCTGGGCTGACAGGACCACTTCCATATGACCATGGTCATTGTCTCACTGCAGGGGAGGGGGGAGGGAGTCTTGTGGCCATAACCCTCTAGGATTATGCTAGAGGGATTGGAGAGGACTGTTGGGACTTTCCAGGCTTTGTCAAGTGGCTGGAATTCCCAGGCATTGTCAGTTCGCAGGAACTCCACAGAATTCTGTTCTACAATTGTAGCCATTATTTAATTAAACACAGCATGGTTATATGAAACACATGCAAAACATTAAATTCTGAGTGTATAATCTTGAATCTTAAACTTGATTGGAAAAAAATATTTCTCAAACTTGACTGTAAGCAAGTAAGTGACTGTAAGTCATAAATACAGAATTAAAGAAATTTGTGAACATGTGAAAACCCCTCTTAATAACGTTTGATACACTTTTCCAGTGTGAGAACCAACCCCAAAACCAATGGGACAATTTCCCCAGACCAGGCTTTTTTGAAAGATTTCTCTCATGATCACATCTCTTAGCCTAGTGATTTATTTAAAAAAACATAGCTGTTCTCTAAATGAGTCATTCTTTTAACTTTGTGAGTACCCCAATATAGCAAAGAGGTGTAACATGGACCAAGATGCCAAATTTTCTATTTTTGCTTTAAAAAAAATTAAACACTAGCAACAAAATGGTTGGCCAAAAAACTTTTTAGCTGACATGGTAATATTTAGGAAGTTTCCAGAACTTCTAGCTCTTCCTCTTTCTCTGAAGGCCAGTAGAATATTACCACCCACCCTGGACTGCAAAGGATGGAAATCCCCAGCTTCATACAAGCTTCACTGTGCCCTGGCCTGTGTCACTCATTTTGGGTATGTCTGACCTACCTTTTCTTTGTCACATTTTCTTTTTTTGTGAGTGTGTTTGTAAGCGTTAAGTCACACAGCTTAATACTGTGGAAGCTGCTACTTTGTTGCCCTTCGAGGTTTGCTTACTAATCTGTCTTGTGTTTCTTGTTTTGTTTTTTCAGTTTATTTATTTCAGACTGAACGCATCATTTCTGGGAATTAGAAAGGGGCTCGGAATCGACACCATATGTGATATAAAGAGACGTGAAATCAAAAGCACTGGCCAGGTTCTCTTTACAAGGTTTTGCAGTGTGTGTGATACGTCTCTAATGAAAAGCCATGTTAATTTGGGATAGGCAACTGCATTCTCTTTGTGAAAACCTCCTGATCCAGGGGAAGTCCTTGTTAGTTGAGTAACAAGTGATGAAAAAACGTTTATTGGTGCAAACTGAACATGACGCTCAAGTGGGGTTTATGGAAAATACCTTATAGCATGGGGCGACATGACTGGTTCGTGAGTGGCTGAGACACCGGGGGAGGGTGTATGCTATTTTACTCAACCCAAAATAACACAAATTTTACAAAACAGAAAGCCCCTCAAAAAGGGCAAACCAAAATAAACCAGCTTCTTAGCTTTTAGAAGTACCCAATTTATAAAAAAACGGGACAGAAGTTGACACACAAAACTAACCCACAGCCACAAACACCCGACTCCTAAGTCTCACCAACTCTCTCCAAAAAAGGGAGTTTTCCTCCAGGGACATGGCACATTGCAGGGTGTCTGGGTGTGGATGCTTCTCCCATGTGTGGCCAGCTGTACCCCCGCCTGTGGCATTACTCCAGCTCTGCCTGGAGAACATCCGGCAGGAGGAAGACAGGGTTTTGTTGGTGGCTGCTTGCCACATACCACATACACTCTTTTGTTTTTTTTGGTCATTGATATGGCTAATGGATTTGGGTCAGTTCCCCTCCATCAGTCAGTCAGATCATGGCTAGCGTATACTTTACTGTTTTTTGTGGTGCTGTCTTGCGGTGTGGATGTTTTGGGTGTGGCCATAATTAAAGGAGAGTGCTGGTTATGGCAGTGAGTTATGGTGTTGGAGCAACAGAATAAAACGTGGTCTGTTCGGCTTTTGCAAAAACACGGTGTTCGAGTCATTTGTTCCCACAACATAACAGTGCACTGTGGATAGCCAGCCTTACCTATAGACAAGAATTTTAGCGACACCTGCTGGACCTGCCACCAATGTCTTCCACAGTCATTAGAATTAGAATTAGAATGAGATTTATTGCCATGTATGCTTACACATACAAGGAATTTTGCATGGTGACAGAAGCTCCAGTGCACAAACAAACTAACAACACAGCAACAAACGTCATTAAATATGACATCCTCTTGGCCTCCGACTCATTTACTGCCACAGCTGAGTTGACTCATATGCTGAAATTGAACAACCCCTAAATGACACTCTGAAAGGGTCTGAAACTGAACAGCCTATTATGCACCTTGCACATCTACCACCACCACTTCCTCATTTTGACCACTAGATGTCACCTAAGCAGAGTTATTGTAACCTCCCTACCCTAACACCAACATTGGCTATCAGGCACCGACAGTTCACCTTGTGGCCCTGGAGAATGACACTTCGAAGTACCTTTTTTCCCCTTAAATAAGTTCCAATACAAGGTGACAGTCCCCATAAATACGGGTTACTCCAATAATACAGTGTATAGCCATCAATGATAGAATTATTTGACAAGGTCCCTCTGGTCTCTGGTATCAGGTCTCTAAGCAGCTTTGTATCTGGCTTTGCGAGCTAGGTCAAGAGAAGGCTGCAGTTCAGTTGCCTAGCATGTATTTTACTTAACTGCTCTAAATTCAAGTCCTCCATTACTAGTCAGACCTCAGACACAGCCCTTGATACATGCATATCATTTCTGAGGCTTTCAGTGTATATAACTAACGTAAGACAGTTCAGAACATTCCTTATTATGTTTCTATTAGAGTTTGGTTATTTGTAATCATCAGTCTACAACCTATTCTGTCACGTCAAAACGTTCTGATTAGGAATTTAGGAATCCTCCAGCCATGACCAGCACTTGGTAACAACATAATAAATATCCATTAACCAACTTAATGGAAATCTTAAACTCACGTACAAAGCGTATGATGGGGTTTGCCCTAATCTAGCTAACTAATCTAGTTAAGTAATACTTATAAATGATCAAATGTTAAGGTCCCCAGGACAAATGATTATGATATCAATATTGATTTGGGTGCCAAACACCATTGAAGGCAGGGGGCAGGCTCTGCTGGTTTTCATTCCATTTAATCTTGTAATAGTCTTTTGAGTATAACGAAAACGTTGTCGTAACCATTCCGTGTTGACTGGTTTGATTGCCAGTTTCGGATCACAGGCTAAATCTCAGCCCATATTCCATATTCACTAGAAAACCATATACAGATGAGCGATTAAAACAGGGCCTGACCGTACCACAAATATGAGTGCTAACTAGGAACGCCAAGCATGATCGTGTTTTAACCCAAATAATGAGTTTATTTAACCGAATAAGAGGCAAGATTAAATAAAAACCAACAGACACTGCAACCCTCGAAGAACAAGATTCCCCATCCCTGCAGGGAAAGATCTGCGCCTGCATCCCTGATATATAAAACAATATTTAGTCCTCTTCTTCGACCTGCTTAACTTCACTTTCGTGTGCCCCAACTGAGATTATTGTCTTGTGTCGCCGCAGAAGAGTAACAACTGAATAATTAGTGCCTCTGTCTAGTTGTGTATACGATGCGCACCGTAAAGAAAATACAGATCCCGATGAGTTATGACAATCCCGATGAATCACCGACGGTTAACAAAATACATATCTGATTTTTTGATTTGTCTATAGTGTTAAACCCGTTATTTATTAATTTACTTGCTTTCGTACAGACTTAATACGACGATGCATAACGCTTTTGACATATTTATGCTAGCTAGATATTTACCATCTGAGCGACGTCATATACTAAATGAAAACGAGCAATTGGTGTGTTTTCTGAAACCCATTTTTACAATAGAAATAACAGGATACAGAACCAAAAGCCCGGAAACGGAAACATAGAAGAGAGCCGGCTACCACAAAAAAGTAATACTGCATTCCAGAAGTTTCAAGCTGTCACAAAAGGGACACAGCGCGGATATCAATTTCTCAGAGGTTTTCCCTGCGTCGAGACAATAAGTAAGTACGGAGAAACTAATATTTTGGTTAATGCAGTTAATTAGGTCTGTATGTGTCAGGTAGGAGTTGGCCTAAACAGTCATCTTGGATTCGCAGTTTTTTGTTGTACGTTGTGTTAGACTGGGGGAGTGAGGCAAGTAGACCGACAAGTAGAACTGAGTATTTCTCTTTCAAAATCATACAAATGTGATTTGTTGACAGCATTCTCGTAAAACGGCACATGAATAAACGTTATCTATACTGAAATTACAACATTGTATGTTATAATATGTTACTTTTCCGCCTGCCCTAATTATAGCCTAATATAGTTTTGAAAAAATATTCAGTGAGTGGAAGTCACGAAGATTAAAAAAAAGATTTTTTATTACTTGAGAGGCCTAATTTTGTTCCCAAACCATTTCAATTGCATCCCAGTTTTTTTGTTTCATTTTGAGAAAATGCCCAAATGATTGCCTGGACGTTGTAAAGTTGAAGATATGTTTAAATAGCTTAAAACGGGATATGGTCTTAAAATGCAGAATGAATCACAGCAGGATGTAACTGCAATTCCATATCAAGAACCGCCCATACTGGCTGGCCAATAGAAAGTATCAACAATATCAAAAAACGCCCATATTACAATTTCTGCATGAAGACGGTCAGCTGACATTTTGCTGTTTGAACATCAGCCCTTCTGAAACATTTTTATTGGTTCTAAAAACGTTGCTATACGTTAATATGGATTAGTAATGCAAATTACCCTTTGGTCTCCCATTAACTAACGCTTTGTAACTCTTTGAAATGTTAAAGTATTATAACTGAAAAAGAATAAAGCCTTTCATAGAGAAAATATTGTAGGATTGTGTTTTAAATGGGAAAAAAAAATGTCATACTTGTCTTTGTTCCCTGTAACACGTACACCAGGCTGGAAATGAATGACTTTGCCGTTCTCAACACGGGACAAAATATGCCCCTACTTGGCCTTGGGACGTGGAAAAGTGAACCTGGGAAGGTGAGACTCTTTGAGTCCTTCTAAAATGGTTTGTTTGGCTCCTCGAGAAGCTAATAATATTCTGGTATAAAGGCCGTGCAGTGCTGAAATGGATGGCATCCAAAAAATTACAGTAGTGCATGTTTAAATCTGTCTTGTCATTGTGTCCTGTTGCAGGTGAAGCAGGCAGTAATCTGGGCATTGCAGGCTGGGTATCGGCACATAGACTGTGCTGCCATCTATGGAAATGAGGCTGAGATTGGAGAGGCTTTACAAGAGGCATTGGGCCCAAACAAAGTGAGCCAGCAATTATGGGATACACACATTATTGAACTCATGCTTGCAGTTTTTAAACTGGTTTTCTGAAAATAGCCCTTTCCCTTGGCAGACCTAATGTGTGCACCTCTCTTGTACTCTTGTACCTGCACAGGAAGTTAGGCGGGAAGATGTGTTTGTGACTTCAAAACTTTGGAACACTCGGCATCACCCAGAAGATGTGGAACCAGCCCTGCTGAAGACCCTGAAAGAACTGCGACTAGAGTACCTTGACCTATACCTCATTCACTGGCCCTATGCATTCCAGTAAGCAACTACCACTAGCACAAGATCGACATGCTGTTTGCATGGATTCCTAAAATGCTGTGGCTCAGTAGGGAGATCTTACCTTATAGTGATGTGTTTAATCTGGGGGAAAAACAGCTTACCTCTCACATAGCGGCCTACAAATGACAAATTACGATTAAAAAAAATCTGACAAAAGGTGGACGCTCAGGAAAGCAATCATAATGAATTGCTATAAATTGTAATTTGGTGTTACAATTTATTAAGGATGTGAATATCGATGTCACTGTATAAGCACGTTTAAAATCTTTTTTTTGTTAATTATAGGTTTGGTCACTGAATATGCAAAGGTTATGGTGAAATTGTAAGTTATTAAAAATAACTGGAGTTGACTAAAAATTAGCTGGTGGCCTAGAAGTTTCTGGTAAAATCCAGGCTGTTATTAATTTATCTGTCAAATCCACATATGCCTTAATGGACCTCTAACACCCACTACAAGAATAAGGCTGTCTCTGGAAACTGTGTTTTTCATGTTGAATCGAAAGCATGGCAAAAGCGAAGTCTTGCTTACACAAGAGCCCCAGGCTGAGAACTGTATCTCTTTCCACAGGCGAGGAGATGAGCCTTTTCCTAAGAAGGAGGATGGGACTATACTTTATGACTACATGGACTACAAACTGACATGGGCAGCCATGGAGCACTTGGTGGAAAAGGGGCTGGTGAGGGCCATTGGGCTCTCAAACTTCAACAGTCGACAGATTGATGATGTCCTCTCTGTCGCCCACGTCAAACCTGCAGTGCTGCAGGTGGGGAGAGGGTAGTGCTGTACATACTGTACTATTTAATGCACATGCACATGCACATGCACTCTAAACAGCACAGCGGACAGCCGAGACCGAAAAAGAAGGGGCTCTAGAACAATAAAAGGTAGATTTAGAGCATGGCGCTACAGTTTAGATTTGAAGATTAAAATCTTGATTATGTTACTGCTGACTGACTGGGAGTTGCAAAGGAGGGGTGCATGGTTGGCGGAGTACTGTCTGGGATAGCCTGTGCGAGTTGTATGTTACCGAAAGGCAGATGTGTTGCTGAAACTCTGCCACACTTTTGCGTTCTCCCTGTGTATAGTTGCCAGTATTAACTGGAATTACTAATTGGCGCTTCAAGCAGGACGCTAAACAAGCGCCAGTAAGATCTATAAGACTGTGACATAATTCGAGTAACTTAACCATTATATGAATGACAGATCAAAGGAATTTAATGTCATTACCATTTCCATGTCATATTGCAATTATGAATTTACTTACTGTATAATTCTGTTATAGATTGCGATAACATAATTATTAATACTAAATTTATAAAATCAAGCTGTAAGAGAAAACTGAATGGAAGCTAATAAAAAGTTATTAATGCTATTGAAAGATTTAAGTTTTGGGACCCAGTCATAACCTGAAGAGGTACATCTACCATTGCTGACTGACTGTGGGTCATAACTGACTGGGAGTGAGATCGAAAAGTAGAAAGAAGCACAATTGGCAAGCTGGTGCCCAGGCTGGGGTGGGTGGGAATTGGCAGGGCTTTCCTTGGTTCATCACTAGGACCCTCTGTGTTCTTCCTGGGTGCCTTGAAGGCTAGCAGTGCTGTCGAGAGGGACAGGCCTCTCCCCCAATCACTGCAAAAAGTTGGGTAGGTCAAAGGCAATTGGATCGTAGGAGACCAAATGTTATACTTACCGTTACAAGAATTGGCTTAATTTGTAGCCGAGATGCATTATGAAAGACACAAAAATGATTGGCAATTCAAAAATTATATTTAAAGAAAAAAAGACTAAGACTGTACTGAAAAAGTGTTCTGATGCAAAGCTGTGTCTATGTTTTTGCCCAACTTTAGGTGGAGAGCCACCCTTATCTTACACAGGTGAAACTGCTGGAGCACTGTCGGGCTCAGGGATTGGTGGTGACAGCGTACAGCCCCCTGGGCTCCCCAGACCGGGCCTGGAAACACCCCGATGAGCCTGTGCTGTTGAATGAGCCAGCAATTGCCACACTGGCTCAAAAGTACAAGAAATCCCCTGCACAAATAATTCTCCGGTAACCATTGCGGCCGGCGATTAATTTAGCTTTCACCCCACATCGTAACTAGGACACTCTACATCATCTTTAACACTAATTTCCAGTTTGGTATCCATAATTCAGATTCCACATAGAGCAAGTGTGTTGTCTTTTGTGAGGTGGCAAACCCAGAGAGGAGTGGTGACCATCCCCAAGAGTGTGACAGAATCTCGCATCAAAGAGAACATCCAGGTAGGAACTGCTTCTTTTATTTCCCCTTTAAATTAAAAAAAAATCTCTAAATATGATTTTAAAAATCTGTCACTTTTCCAGTGTTCCCTGAAATGGCCAGCCAGTTTATAAGCATTACTACTGCATGTATTGAATTTTCATATTCAATAAAACAACATACCGTGCATTTATTCTATTATGATTTAATCAGAGCATGGAAAAACTATTTTAGTCATGAAAACATAGTTTGTTTGTCATTGAGGGCTGCAAATAATTTTTGTACTGTACTCCCCACTCGCAACTGTGATCGGTAATGTGAGCAGTATTCTGAGAGAAATAAAAGCATTTGGAAACACAGACGACGTGTTGTTGTTACATATGTATTCCAGTACATTATTTGGTTTAGATCCCAAATCCATTGTTTTTGATAGAGCTTTTAGCTCATTGTATAAGTCTACTGCAGTTTTGTGGTGTCTGGTTTCACAACAGCTTGAAGCTTGAGATTGATGGTTTTCTGGAGCTTTTTGGTTTCGACTTTAATTTTGTTAATTTTACCTGCTATGCATTTTTCTTCTGCCTTTTCATTCCTTTGCTTCCAGTGAGGTTACTATCCTCCGCAATTGAGCGAATAGCATTGCACACTTCGCTAAGCTGATACCAGATTGATTTCACAGCTTTGTAACTTGACTTTACCATCTTGTTTCACTGAGTGTCTTCACTTCATCCTAAGACTTTGTTCTTTAAGAACATCCTAACGATGTGTTGAAGCTGAGAAAATTAGATCAATGTTTTATATCAGGCTGTACAACAATTAGCTGCAAAAAAGCTTTAAAAAAAAAATTGTATTATTAATTTAAGGACATTGCAGTATGTTTCCAATACACATATCCAACAATCTTTTATTTCCAAGGTTTTGCAATAATTAACTATCAAAATATTTTAAATCCATATTTTAAATTTATTCAATGCACAGTTCTGTCATTCCTGAATGAGAAGTGCCTTGTTCGTCTGCAGGTGTTTGACATTGCTCTGGAACCCGGAGAGATGGAGAGTGTGACAGCCTTGAATAGAGGCTGGCGCTACATTGTGCCAACCATCACAGTAAGTACATTCAGAGATTCCAATCCATGATATTGTAATTTTACTTTATAATTGAACTGTGCTATTGTGAAGAGGCTATCTGGTGGTTCTTTCAATAGGTTGATGGGAAGCCGGTCCCTAGGGATGCTGGACATCCTGATTACCCCTTCAGTGACCCCTACTGACCCTAATTACCTGTATTATGCCTTCATGTCTCTTTCTTTTCGCATATCATAACGTTAGTCTCTTCTCTACATTTTGTTTAACCCATTAAAGACTTTAAAAACGACCTTTGTCTTGTCTCTTTATTTAGTTTAAGGATGCTTGGCTGCTTTTGAGTGATACTAGGTCCATCTGGACAAAAACTATTAACGTTCCTCTTAATTATATTTATTACAAAATTAGAATATAAAGTACTAGATCACAGTATCATCATCTCCTCAAACTTGAAACGTGCGCACTGGCAATACTGCTGATTCCAGAGGCTTGCCTCCCTAGAATAAAATATAATACTTTTTTATCAAAGCAGAATAAAGGGTTCTATTAAGTAAATAACTGCCTACCATATTTTAAATATATATTTTTCGACCAGGGGATTGCTTAATACTAACATATTATTGCATTTCGGTGCAATATGTAATTCCGTAAACTGTCGCTGTAAATTGGAGCTGCTTTGGCCTGAGAGCATTCTGTTCTCCCGCGTTTTTCTATTTTAAGGGAAGGTGAAAGTTTAGCGGAAGTGAGGGGCGGAATCTGTATTTAAAGGCGCCAACAAAAAAAGAGCGATACAGTGGGGATTCAAATCTGCCATCTTTTTGTACTTATTTCAATTAATCGCTAAACAAAAGTGGTTCACGGAACGTGTCCATTTGTGGTAATATGCCAGAAGATACTCCTGCTCCTTCGAAAACAGGAAGGTGAGAGTCCATTAAATTGTTAGTGTTTCATTCAGAATAGATAAGTAACATGATCGATCGACGGTCACGTTTGCTAACAAAGCCAGAAAATGGCTCAGTTACCCTGCTTAGTTTCTCTTTTGTAGTGTATGCTTTTAGTCTTTATGGGTTTTTTTGTTAAAACGTTAAATTAAAGCCACTATATACCTGTTAGCCTGGATATCAAGCAACATGCAGCGTTTCATGCAAAATGTCTTACAACCCCGTTATTAATATCAAACGAATTATTAGGCTTAATCTCCAATTCGGTGAAGGAAGTGTTTTTCCCGCGAGTTTGCTCCGCGCTGCTGTGGGGCGGTTGTATTTTCTGGTTAGCCACGTACCTATGCAAGATTTCAACGCTGTTATGTCCGTAAATTGTAGCTACCCGAATTCTTGTCTCATTTCCACTTCTGTTTGGTTAATAACTAGAAAGATGTCGGTAGCTAATGGTTAGTAAATTCCGCACTAAAATAGTATTAAACTATTCAATACTACTTGCAGAGTATTTGTTCGCGGACGTTTAGAATACTAAAGTACTCTTCGACCGAAAAATCGTTTACTGCCAACCTCGGGGTTTTCCGACAAGTAAAGACAACCGTCTACTCTGGTGTTTACTTTTCTAATGCTTCGTTTTGATTCAGACGTAGTGACTAGCATTGAATGTCTTATTCGAGCTAAAATAGTTTTAGTAGCTTACGTCACCAGCTGGCTTTGTTGTCCAAGGATAACAAAAAGTTTTCTCTCCTCAGCATGGAAGAAAAGCCATGCTCGTCAAGCGCTGCTGCCTGGTGAGTCACGTTTATTACAATGTTTAGCTCTAGTAGCTAACGTAATTGAACAAGTGACTCAATAGTGATATTAAATAAATTGTACTCGGTGATTGTTCGTTTAAAGAGGGTATTTTAAAGTGAAAACAATGTTTCAGAAGCAACTGGTGCTCAACGACATTACACAACTCTCTGGGGTTCTCATTTCCAATAGCTGTTGTGGTAACTAGGGGTGTGTATTCATTTTTGGTTCTTGTTTGATGGCTTTTAAATGATTTTGCTGACTTAAGAAGGGATAAGGGATACTTGAAGTAGTTTAAACGTTTTTGTTTGCTATACAGCTCTGTTGATGTCATGGAGGAGGCAAAGAAGCTCATTGGCACAGGCAACAGGCACCTGGTTATGGGGGACACAGTGTCTGCTGTCAATGTTTTCCAAGAAGCTTGTGGCATGCTGTGAGTACTGGCCATGGGTCTATGGATGTGTTCACCTTTGTTTGGTCAAGACTACACAGGTTGCTACTCATTCTATTTTATTTGATTGTATCTTTTATTTGATTATTTATCCAATTCTTGGATTCGTAAATAAAAATAATTCCCTCTCCAACTTTGACTCGGCAGTTGAACTAATGCATCTCTGCCCCTCGCTATGACTCCTACCACCACATCTGTGGGGTAGTGCTACTAGGCTCCTCTAATCCTAGTCTCCCTCAAGCCTCCGAAAGGTGCGTCCCTCTAGTAGGCACTGCAAGCCTGCAGGCACCCAGTAGGAGATGCCTGTGAGCCCAGAGTGTCCAACTCAAACCTAGATGGTGCAAGGCCAAATGTGCTCTTGCGTGCTTCCTGGGTCAGTAGTTGAGTGGTGTGCTGGATTCAAACCGTCAAGCTGCAGCTGATGGGGCTCAGTCTGCACTCGGTCAACTGCTTTTACCGACACTGCCACTCCAGAGGCATTTGTGGCCAATTGTTTAATGGCTAGGTCCTTTAGATATTTGATTAGGGGAAACTACATAAAGCCATAATGTTGACCATAAGTAGGTAGTTATGGATTATCCAAGGTGAGAAAACAAAAAAACCTGAATGTCTTCCATGCCTTTTACAGAGCTGAGAAGTATGGGGACACGGCTGATGAGTGTGGGGAAGCCTTCTTCCTGTGTGGGAAGGCTTTGCTGGAACTAGCCCGGTGAGATGTCCAGTCTGATAGTGTCCGCCCTTGTGCTGCCTCGCTAAATGCAACCT
Source organism: Hiodon tergisus (assembly GCA_025775045.1). Classification (NCBI taxonomy): domain Eukaryota; kingdom Metazoa; phylum Chordata; class Actinopteri; order Hiodontiformes; family Hiodontidae; genus Hiodon; species Hiodon tergisus. The sequence goes on from JAOVYW010070624.1 coordinate 20,383, forward strand.
GAAACTGAGGTTGGTGACGTGTTCTCTTGTAGGATGGAGAATACAGTTCTGGGGAATGCTTTGGAAGGCGTGCCTGAGGAGGAGTCTGAAGAAGGGGAGAAGCAGGATGACTCCAAAATTGAGAGTGCAGACAACCTAGATGGTCAGTATCTTGTGCGTCGGTCTCCATCGACTGATTTTTGTATTGGAAGGGGGCTACGGCTCACTCTGCCCTCCTGCCTCGACCCATCACCATTCCCTGCGTGGAAATGGTTTTGGGCATGTGTTGGAGACTGCTGTGGCGTTATCCCGAAAGGCCTGGATTTACAGTGTGTCTTTCTGATCATTGTTCCAAGTCTGATTTGCGTTAACTCTGAGTAAGTACAAAACCACCTGAACGTGACCACAATGTGTGGAGGCACCGGCATTTAAATGTGCCGGTGTAAGCGAGTTGTGCCATTACCGGGTAGTACCACAGGTCCTGTAATACCTCCCTGTTTCACGGCTGTATAGAGGAAACCAGGGACGAGCTCCGGGAGCAGGTATACGATGCAATGGCGGAAAAGGAAAAGGCTGAAGGGAACGGTGAAGAGAAAAAGGAGACGGTGGATGAAAAGGGAATAGATGCTAATGGGGACGAGGCTATTGGCTTGCCTGCAAATGGAGAAAAAAAGGAATCGGAGTCCCCCAAGTTGGCCACACATGCCAAAGCGGGTCCGGATAGCTCAGAGGAGCCGGGTGGAGAGGCAGTAGAGGCTGCGGGGGCGGAGGAGTCCTCTGAGAAGGCAGAGGCGGTAGAAAAGATGGAGGAGGGCGAAGGTAACCTGGTTTAGGTGGCACGGTTTTGGCACAGAACATTCAAGCACCTGGGGGACTGAATAAGATGTGGGGTAAAAGGTGAAAACTGGTGGAGGATGCACTCTTTACTCCTTGTAATGAAACACTGATGTTGGTGTCATCTTATTTTTGGAGTTGTTTATAATGGACTTGCATGTGCAAATCTTCTGCTACTGAGCGGTTTATGTCCAGGTGAATTAACTATAAGAGTTTCCGTAGTGACTGAAATTGAATGGGAATTTTATTTTAAATGCAGCTCTCAAATCGAGTATTATAGTAATGAGTGCTTATGATGATGTAAACTTAAATGGCCAGTTTCATTCGGGGCTGTCAATTTTTTATTTTCAGAAGCTGATGACGATGATGACGACGATGATGATGACGATGACGAAGGGGAGAAAGGGGCTGAAAATAAGGTCAGATGTTTATATTACATTAGATTTTTCTTTATTTAAGAAAAGCCCTCTCCAGTTCCTGGCAGAGTGCATGAACTGAGCTCTGCCTTCATATGATGTCCCTCTGACCTTGCAGGACAGTGAGGAAGAGGAGGAGGTAGGGAATTTACAGTTGGCCTGGGAAATGCTGGAAGTGGCCAAGGTGATCTACAGAAGGTACTAGAGGGTCCATGCACTGGTGTACGAAGATGCTAGGAATTTTTATTTTTTAAAACGGTCTCTGGACAGTGTTAACTAACAGCTACGTTGCACACTTTATTCCCCCTTGATCTTTTCCTAAATCTGCACAGGAATTTTTGTGTATGTGTATAGTGAAATTAATGGTATTAAATATTCAATCCATGTATCAAAGCCTCAAATAAAAATTCTAAGTCTTAACTAAAATTGGTACATTGATTTATACAATCTATCCAGGGAACAATGATGGCTTTGGTAGCAAACAAATTAATACGAATATCCGAATGGATAATGAAGGTGACATTTCGCAGCCTGGAGTCTGTCAGTTAAGTGCAGACTGAGCTCCGTGAGCTGGAGTTTCGTCAAATCCGGCTTCTGTTACCAAGAGTGCACAGTGGCAGTGTACATTTGGGCTGTGATGGCTTACATTTACCTTCAGGTTTGTAGCTAGTAAGCTGTACACTCAAGCTACACGAGTCTTAAAAATTGTTTAACCATATACTTTCCCCTAATATGACTTGTTTACCCCCCCCCCCAATATATAATCTAAAAAATTGACTGCAATGATTTATTTTGCTGAAAGGAAGGAGAGCAAAGAAGACCAGTTGATGGCAGCACAGGCATACCTGAAGCTGGGCGAAGTTGGTGCTGAATCCGGTGTGTGAAAGCTCTTTGCGTTATCTGTGTTTGCTGTGGTGCAGATTATTACCAGTGTTTACACGGGCTCTTGTGTGCCATCCTATGCTAAATTGGCACTAAACTTCCAGGTGAATGGGATGTGTGCTCTCCTTTAGGTAACTACAGTCAGGCCCTAGAGGACTTCAGGGAGTGCCTGGCTTTGCAGTTAAAGTACCTGCCTCCCCACAGTCGTCTGCTGGCTGAGACCCACTATCATCTGGGTGTGACCTTTGGCTACACCAGCCAATATCATGAGGCCGTTCAGCACTTCATCAGCTCTATAAAGGTCATCGAGAGCCGCCTAGGTAAGGGAGGAGAGTGGAGTTTGCTGGTGGTCTAATGGCAAATTACACCAACATGCTGGTATTTTAAAATTGGCTTTAGCTGGAACAGGTTGTCACCTGACCAAAGGGGCTGGGCTTGGATGCGCCAATTTCATTGTCCCATTTTCCTACCTGTCCAGTTCCCTATAATTGGTTTAACCAGCCTGAGATACTATAGTGCCTTTCACCTTTCTGGCTTCCCTTTTTATGCCACTATACTGCAGGTTCACTTCATTGTAAGCCTTGTCCTTCGGTTTGCAGCTATGCTCCAGGAGACCATTGACCAGGCAGAAGGGCCAGATGGTGCCACAGACGAGAAGAGGGAAATGGAGGAGCTGATGCAGCTACTGCCTGACATTAGGGAGAAGGTGGAGGACACCAAGGAGAGCCAGACGACTGCTGGCGAGGCATCGGTTGCTATCCAACAGACCCTGGTGAGTTGGGCTAAATCTGTAGGGAAGCTGAATGGCAGAAAGGTGCTTTTAGATTTATTTTGTCGACACCTTTATGTCTACTGGAAAATTACCTTTCATAGATATTCTGAATGCAATAAAGTGGCATCTCTGGGAAATACTATTGGTATAGTAATGCTTTTTCCCCTCCCACACCAGGCAGGGGCCTCCACATCAACTGGTTTTTCTTGCATTAACGGTGAGACGTCAGCCAACCAGGTAATTAATAAAAAAAAATCAATACTTTTTTCAACTTTATTTGAGCTCTTTAGAATATGCACATTTGTCCATTGAGATTCAACTCTACTGTGTCTTAGATCTCTGTGAAGCCTGCTGAAGATACTTCTTTGAAGTCGGCATCAGACATTTCCCACCTGGTCAGGAAAAAGGTAAGGCTGCCTACTCCGCTCTGTGAGCAAGTGTGATCAGAAGCTCCTTGCTGTGTGTGGCTCTAGCATGATCTGTGTTGGCTGCATGACAAATGGGTTGTCCTTTTGGAATTGACCATTAATGGACCGGTGACGTTTCCCTTTTTTATCTGTGTGCCACTGTCCAGTGCATGGCCGGCAAGTTTGCAATTTTTCTATCAATCAACCAACCAGCCAGATTATTACTCTTCCCACTGAATGGTGTCTACCTTGGACTGGGAGAAGGAATGCAGATTTAAAATTTAGGGGGAGGTGGTGCATTTTGCCTTTGCTGTGGTGTCCTGTGAAGAGATGAGTTCTGCTTCTGAATGGACATTGGCTGTTGTGGTGTTGTAGCTTTGGTGTGTGCGCTACCTGGTGGCAGTGCTCCTGTGTAGAGTAGGAGAAGGGCGTAACGGAACGGTAAAACTTCTGTCTTCTGTCCTGCTTTGTGTTCTGCACAGAGGAAACCAGAGGAGGCGTGCCCAGTAAAGGACAGTGATGCTAAAAAGGTCAAACAGGAAGCCACAGTTAATGGCGGCGGAGACTCCGCCAGCAACGGCAATGGGGTCCAAAAGAAAATGGAGGAGGCGAGTGATAGGCTGGACGTGTGTTCTTTATAGGGTCGTCAGCAGTGATGCATTAGCTGGATGTTATGGTCTTTGAAGTCTGCTGTTCATTTAATCTTTGTGCTTGACCTTTATACCGCTGTTGGTGGGTCCCCGTGATTAGGGACTGCATTTGTTCTCAAGGGGTTGCATCCAGGGGGTGACCTTATCAGGACTGGAGGGATTGTCTCCTGGGATTGACCTGTCAAAAGTTGTCATTTGCAGCGTGTTCTGAAAAGACTTGAGCTAGTGATGCAGTGCTGACTTGACTGACCTAATGTCTCTTCCACCTCTCTCAGACGACGAAGCCACCTGCCTCAGTCGAAACCTCCTCGTGATGTTCTTCCTGAAGATCCCAG
>JAOVYW010070624.1:24757-54606 GCA_025775045.1 Hiodon tergisus
TCCCAGTACAGCATGCTCCCATACCATTTGAAGCGCTTGTTGTAAATAAGACCTTTTCATGTTAAATGTTTGTTTTTTGCTTAATTTTTGTAAAATCGTAGTAAATTTCAATAAAGTTTGCAAAAGGTATTTGCTTCTAAAATGTATATTCTGTTACATTAACTAGATGAATCCAACATGCTAAATGATCAAATGGAGAACTCGCCATAACCAAACAAGATTCTATCAGTGGATGGATATGCTTCTACTTGTAGGTTGTCTTGACCGAGCATTATGGATGGCTTTTGCTACAGACTAACTTAAATCTTCTGGGTTTTGGCCAGGTTAGTATTTAATAAAATATATATAATATTACCTGCATTGAATTTTTAAACACATCCTGGACATAACTTTGTGGGGTTAGTAATTCTTTTTAATCAGGCTAATACAAACTAGCTGAATGCATTACTATAATCAATAACCTAAATTTGCTGAAAAGGCACAAACTGCATTTTGAGTGGATTATAGATAATCCTTGGTACTCTTTCTTAAGAACATGAAATATCCCTGCCTACCCTTTAATAGTAAGGTGACTCAGGAGGCAGTCTTATTGGCCTTGATTATAACACATCTTGCTTATATAGATTCCCTCCCACTTTTTCCCCGTCCCATTCTTTTACAATTGGTTCTTTGGTTGCCACTGCCCTCATTAGGCCAGAGACAGAAGTGCAGGATCGGAGTTCCCTTACTGATGCTGGATTTGGGCAGAGTGGATCTGTAAGACTACCGATGTCGTTAATTTAATTAGTGTTCAAGACAAGTAGTGCACCTTTTGAGTGTCAAGAAATCCAAAAACTTGGTAGTAAAAATCAGACAGCCTTAGACCACTTTTTTAAACATTCTGACAGTAATAATTATGACACTGGCTCCTTGGAGTAGAAAGTTAAGGTGCTGGACCTGTGACCAGTGTGGTACTGTTCTTGTATCTTCAGGCAAGGTACCTAACCTGAATCTCTTCATCAGATCCAATATATGCTGGTGTCTATATGCACGTTAGTGCTTGAGTATGTCAAACAAGTTAGTAAGAACTAAAGATGGTGCCAGATAGAATGGTTATACAAAACACCCTGGCTATACATAATTTATCTTCTAACGTAATACATGTCTTTTAAAATAAGCAAGTTTCTGTACAATGCCCATGCATTCAGCTCCCTGCCCTAAACTGTAGATCCATTAACCTTCTGGTTCTCTGCGCAGATGCTCCACCTTTCACACTGTCAGTTATGAGAAGCCATGAGGTTTTTGGGACGTGTTTTTAGGACACTTCTGCAATAGGTTTTGAAGCTATTATTTTGTAAAAGAGAGGTACATGGTCTGTATTAGGAACTAAGGAATGGGGAGTTCTCTCTTTCCCACCCGTCTGGATTATTCCACAGAGGGAAGATCCCTGTGATTAGGGGGAGGAGGAGAAACGTTGGCAGAGGGCTGTACAGGTGTGAGGTGAAGGGGTGGATTTGGCACTGGCGGGACAGTGCAAGGTGATACCTGCGAGAAAAAAGGAACATTAGTGTCCAGACATCTTTCGCTCACTCATACATCTACTTGTGCAGGAAGATCCATTACATGCTTACATCTTCGTCTTTGTAACATCTTCATGTTTATTTAAATTCAAGTATGAATATATATTTTAAATACATTATCGAATATAACTTAAGTGATTAATGAAATTTAATCAAAAATAATACAATTAAATAGATTTAAAATGTTGTGGATCATACCTTGGAAGGATACTTATACTGGCTAAAATTGCCAGGGTTGATGTTGGCATGGGTCTGTATTTCTCCATCTCGAGCGTTGACAATTCTCAGACATAGCTCAGCTTTGCCCTCCTACGAATACAGAAACACAGAGTCGTGAAAGGTCACACAGTTTTATGCAACTGTCTCCTGTATAACTGAGAGCGGCAGTCTCACTTGAGGGACTGAACTGAGCTGCCCAATACTCAGAGAGGGCTGGACAGGCAGGGCACGGAAGGAAAGCTTCCAGAAGCCGCTCAGGACCCGGTTGTGGTTGTCAAGGAGGTCCAGTCGGGACCAGCCCCGAGATATCAGGTGTCGGACCTCTTGGCCGTGTGAGTCCAGACCCCCAGCTGCTTGAATCTCCAACAGCAGGGAGACCGAACGTAAGGGCTGAATCCTGCAGGGTAGACACACAAGTCATGTTAGGTTAGGTAGAAAGGGGATAGGTTTCTTCACAGAATCGCGTTCATTATTTACCAATCGCTAGAAAGCGGAGGAGTTCCCTCAGCGCAGTTACCTAAGCGCAGTTACCTAGGTCCGGGGTGTTTGATGGACAGTATGGCGTGGTTTCCTGAGGGCATTCCATGGATGTAGGGCAGGCTCCCTCCCGGCTGACACTCAGTGGGTGGCAGAGCTATGGGTTGGCTCAGCTCCTGGCCTCCAGAGTACAGCCCCACCACCAGCCGCACCACTCTCAGGGAGGCATCCAGGCCCAGCAGGAAGTCATAGAAGATCAGAAAGCCTTCACTACACCAAAACACAGAATTAAACCATTCCGGCCCTCCAAGACTGTAATACATATGTCTTCCACATATCACTGAATGAAACACTGATATACAATTTGCTAAAGCAAAAAAAAACCAGTGGAACAAGCATTAGTGGACTTAACAGAAACGCGATCCATATGTTTTTTATTTTAATGGTTGATTTTTAGGATACTGTACATTAGCCCTAAAGAAGCATATACAAGGGGTGGATCAGGAAACTCACACAGGATTGTAGGGGGCAGGGCCCAGAGTTTCAAGGGGGTCCAGTATATGCTTCCCCAGCATAGTATGTTGACGTCCGACAGGCTCCTAGGAGTAATAGAGAGAAGATAAGTGACACACAAGCCCACACTCTTCAGTGTTCACCCTGCACATCAAAGGTCAAAGCTTTAGCAGACAAAATCAAGACGGACTGACGCACCAGTGTGTGGGACGCTTGTATGTGCGGCATGGGGGGGGATGGAAGTGGATGAGGCTGATTACACGAGCGCTCTCTCGCTTTGTCCACCTCTCGACACAAATTCTTGAGTTCTGCCTGTACGGCGGCCATTTGATAAATATGTTCCCTCTGGATTTGCTTCAGTTTTTCTGCCATGGCTGCTAGAACAATAATGATGATGGATTTAAAAAGACCCACCAGCCTTTGAATCCCAATTTCATTGTTTAGAAATGATTGTAAACCATCGCTTGATATTGATAGACCCCTTCGATCTTCATATTCAATACAACCCATCTTGTCTCACAACAACTGGATTGTCTTTTCAAAATCAATTCACACAATTAAAAATCCTACCCTCCTCGCCCCGGTGTCTTTCCCTAGCCAGCTGAAGTCTCAGAATCTCCTCCTCCAGTTGTTCATTCTCCAGCTCCACGGCTTGCAGCTCAGAGTCTGTAACCCGCTCTGGGGGCCTCGATCCTGTGAAGAAAGAGGGACTGATCAGGCAGGTATTGAAGAGTCATAACAACTATTAATTGATGCAAAGGTGCCAATAGTAGGCACAAGGTACATTTCATTGAGCAGTTAGTAAAGTAAATCAGTCAACTGTTTAATAATACCAGTAAACACATGCATTTTATGCTTGGTTGCTGGTATCCTTGTAGTCCCTTGAATCACCTGGTAATCTCCCTGAATTAGTTTTATGACTCTTCTCAACTGAAGGTATGCTTGCCAACCAACAAAATGAAATAGAGGCTGACACAAGGATACACTACAGAGGTCTACCAAAAGCTTTAGTCCAATGTACAGGAAATCCTGTGCTGGACATCACATGAAGGAGGAATCCCAAAAAAGGATGTGGTTGCTGCTGCTTAAAGCAAAGCAGACCCGAGAACTTACTCTTCTTCCTGGCCTGGTGGTCGGCTCTGGACATGTGCTGCTCCAGTATGTGAGCTTCAACCTGCAGGTCATGCATCTGAGCCAGAAGGATTGGATCAGCGCCACCTGACTGCATGCAGGTCAATCGCAGAGTTCTGCCACACAGACACAGCTGTATAATACTCTATGCAATTGGATGTTCATGTTGATAATGGGGTTACATTCTTGATGATATTTTTCCGGACCAAACTGTGGTCTAGATGCCTTGATCATATTTTGTTAGGTGTGGGAGGGACAGTAAGAAGGATGGAAATTTAAATCACACTATGACAACGATAAAATTATATGATTTAAAATAATCATATTGCTGCCAAAATATACTGATCTTCAGGACTACAAAGGAAAATGTTATTTATTAAACCACTCTGGTGGTTAAAATCTTTAAATTGCAGTTAAAGAGTAAACCACCTGACCTGATTTTTGTGGCGAGAGCTGTCCCCAGAAGAAATTAGTTCAAAAGTAAAAAGCTTTGTCCCACCCTCTTCCTGTTTTTTTGGCCTGAGTGTGTCAGTCTGGACTCCATTTCCTCTATTCCTAACAAATGCTTTTTATTGCATCCTCGTTCGCTCCTTCTTTCATTCTCGTGGGAAAATAATACACTCCCCCAACCCCCAAATTCTCCGCTCTCACCGCTGCTGGCCCTGCAGAGTCACAAGTTTCTGTGCTAGATTCTGCAGTGCCTCCTCGTTCCTTCTCTCATGTTCCTGCAGCTCCAGCAGCTGCTCTTCCAGGTTGGATATACTGGCCTGTCCTGACAGTGCTGACAGCTGTCGCCCAATCTCTTGTCATACACATACAGAACAGATAGACACAGGGATGTACACACAGTCATAGGCACCCACCGCATAGAACAACCCCCCCAACTAACATGGGGGAAAGACCATGTCTTTGAAAAAACTAAGTTAGGCATCATTGCAAACATTGATTTAACAAGGTATAGGAATTTTTGCGAATTCCATGGAAAAAGAAAACTTATTTAGAATGAACACAGATTTAAAAATAAAAAAATGTAAAATAAACTATATCACAGAATTTTTATTATTATTCATGGCTATGCTTTTCTGTCTACACAATGTCAAGATTAGGCCTTCAACAGTTTGATCACTGGCCAGAAGACTTGGCCCTCACCCTCCTTCTGCTGCTCCAGCAGGAGGTTTTGTGAACGTATGTCCTTGAGCTGTCTTTGATGTATCACTGCCATCTTGTGGAGTCTCTCTTTGTGCTCCCACTGGTTCCACTGGCTATGACGTTTAGGCTCCTGAGGGGACCCAGACAGACAGCGGCGCAGATCAAATGTATCCACTCAGTATACACTTAACACCGTCTCTCAAGACCTTGTTACCTCGCTATCTGAAAAGGAACTGCTAAGTTCTGGATATTTGCAATGCTGAAACCATACCGCAGAGACAAATGTGTCAAGCTGATGCCAGGTTTTTAAGAGCGACAGAGAAAATTTTTGAACCTCACCTCTACAGTCCATGCTGGCTGGGTGGAAAAGCTCCTCTCAACCGAAACTCTAAGTTTCTGAAACTGACAAAAAATGTAATGGTTGTTCTAACTTAATATGTTAATGCTACACGTAAAACAAATTAATCAACAGATGTATCAAATCAAAGATCCCTTAACAAGTTATTTTTACGTTTGCTTCTGACATATTGCAAATGTGCATGCAAATACATATGTATCAATCTGACAACTGTGAAATTTAGAACAAGACAAAAGCACAAGGTTCACAAGAATCAACGCCAATAAAACGGGCCACCGTTCATGAGTTCACCTCATTAGAGAGCTTTCTCAGGGCAAGGCTGTCTGATACCCTGGCCTTAAGGTTCTCCTCCCGGGCAGACGTCCAGTGCCTGTCATCACCTCGCTCGTGCCGCTTCTGCAGTCTATCCAGCGCGTTTCTCTGCTCTCTCAGCTGCATGGAAACAAAAGGGTCAACGGTCAGCCGTAGTCAAAGAGGCAAAAAGACAGGACGCACCCTATCGAAACTCCAGAAGCAAAATGCCAGAATAACAGACCCCTTTTCAACGGCAACCAGGTTTCCACTCGCCTTAGCCGCAGATCAAACTTAGGTCTTCAAAACAGACAAGAAAAAAATTGGCTCGCTGAGCCAAAGGCCCATGTCTTTGGCTTTAGGAACGAACAATTCTTCGACTCTAGGGCATGACGTCACTGTCAGTACCAAGTTCATTCACGACCAGCAAAGAGTTCATGATTATAATGTTTATGTTTATCTGGTTTACCAGTTATTAATCTCCTGAAGCAACACAGTTACAAGTTTGACACCTTAACCATTGCACCACAAGCTGCTTATATATAGAAGTGTATTTATTTAATACAATTCCTTGATGACATTGTGTAAGAAAACATACTAATCAATATCAGTCAAATGAATGCAATGTTTTAAAAGGTGGAATCAACCAGAACTTATATCTGAGTAACTTAATTTTATTAAAGAAATACAAAATGCAGTACCCCATGGATTTAAAAATCAATCAGGAGTTTTAAGATGTTAAAATTACACCTGTCGGCTTCTGTTATGACTATACTCACCCTATTTAAATCTGGGATTCGTGCCCTATTCTGTGAAGCAGGAATATGGGTGACGGTTTTATTCCCAGGGTCCACGAACTCCAGCGGTCCATGTTTCAACGGAGCGTGGTCTCCATAGTCGATGCCGATGCAGAATTTATCTATGTGTTTGACCACAAGATCGAAGGAACGGAATGTCATGTTACACTTCCTGCAATGGAACTCTTCTGACTTCTTCGTCATTTCGTCTCAGAGTCAATTTCCTCACGCCGTGCAAGGGCGAGAAACGGGTTATATAATCTACATTAGAGTACAGACTTTTAAAAATTCAAACTGGGGAATCAAACAGATGTCTTCGAAACCGAAGGACGTGTGCACCAGGTAAGCGATCACTTATAATTTTAAGCGTTGATGTCCGTGCCTTTTTGAGGCTTCCAGTCTCTACGGTTCCCGTCCAAGTTTCTTAGTTACGGTCACTATGCGTTCATCTGAGACTGCCAACTGCCAAAAGTGGGAGAGGCAAAACAAAGGGGCACATTAGCAGAGTCTCGCCATGGTGGAGGGTAGATGTCGCGACAATGGTCGATTCCTGGATAAAAGGTTCTTTACATAAACAACTCAAAGAGAATACTTTGAACATCAGTGAAACTAAATCATATATAATCTGTGGCGAGTTTATTAGGTACATCATACCTTTTGCCTAAAATTGTTTTGTCTTAAAAGACAATGAGTCATGTGGCCAGGCCTGATATATAAATCTGGCAGGCAGGCATAGAAGTGTTCAGTTATTGTTTATTGAGCGTTAGAATAAGTGACCTAAGCGATTTGGAGGGTTACGTGATCACCGTGGTCAGGCATGCTGGGTCCACCATCTCAGAAACGGTCGATTGCATGCATGACAGTGTCTACAGAGGATTGTAAAACACAAAAATCCAATCAGCGGCAGTCCTGCGGTTCAAAACAGCTGGTTGACGAGAGAGGTCAAATGAAAATGTGCAAGAATTGTGCAACAGGTGAGCCACAAACGTGAAAACATTGGAACAGTACAAAAGTGGCGTGCAGAGCAGAGTCTTGGAACCCGAAACTGGAACTCCGCTCCCACAACTGGAGACGGAACAGGTCGTTGACAGTGTGAATGTAACACCGTCCAATGTGCAGCAACTACATATCGTCAAGGTAGCATGGCCCACCTTGTAGAAACCATGCCCCAAATAAATCAGGCTTGTTCGGAGGTAAATGTGGTTCTAAACCAGCATTTAGGGTGCACCTAATAAACTGCCCACTGAGTGTAAATTTAGTTAAAAAAAAAAAAAAACTGTTGGTGATAAACAGAAGATATAGGCAGAAATCTTTGGCAAACTGATGCAAAATATTTATTACTTTTCAGAGGCAGTAGTACATTTCTTCCCCCTCCCCTACTTTTCAGAGATATAATTCCATACAAGGTACCCCTTTTATCTCTTCAAATCTGTAAATAATGTTATGAAAATAATCTTATTCTTTGAAAAAATCTTATTCTTTTTTTCTTCTATATTTTTACAATCCACCCTGAATATCAAGGCTGCAAGAACAAAGTTATGCAAATGAAAACAACTATTAGTGAAGAATTTTTACAGCTGTACCTAAATAAAAACATGGAACTCAGGTGTGTGATAAAGCCATTCGCACCCTTTTGAGAAAAATACAATAAAGTATAAAAACGTAATTCGCATAATTTAAAACTGCAGTCCCTCGATACCAATTCTTTTTTCTAAAACGGAGCTGCAACCTAATTTCAGCAGCAAGATTCATAAAAAGAATTTCAGCAATTCGTAACTTTAGAACTCAGAACTTTTTTACTGTTGGAAGAACCGCCGAGCTAAAGTAAATGTGTGTAGTAGTGGGGAACGCTAACAGAAAATGTGCCCACAGTGAAACTCTTTGCGTTAATGTAAAATTAGATATTCAACAGTCTGAGAGAAATCACCAGTCATAGTCACATCCAATCCTGGAAAAGGTTTGCCTGTTTGCAAATCAAATTAGCTCAGTTGCACGACCCACTCATTCGTTTCGTCTCTTATTTGGTTCAGATGTCAAAAAAAAAAAAAATCAAATCTTCTTGTCGAACGCATTTAGACCGACTGCATTCTCAGAACGCTTACCACAAGAAACGCTTACAGAATCATAAAGCAATGAGAATGACTCATTCAAACTCGGTTTCTAGTCAGTGAAGGCTTCCTCCATTAGCTGCCACGCTGTAAAACACGGCACAATCCAAGCAGGGTTATTCCCCTTGACATTGGTGAAATCCAAGTGATAGAATAACAGAACGACATCCATGCAATAGTGACAGGTTATAACCATTTCCACCAGTATCTATATGAATAACAATGATTTTTAAAATCAAACATTATTGATTAAAAACATGTCAATGCCAGTTTTCTAATATCTCAATTTGTTCAGGTACCAAAATTATTTTCACTTATATTCATTAAATATTTTTATTACTGCAATTGGTTAGATTATGAAAAATGTGTTGCCCTCTTTTTCTTTGATAAACAATTAGTTCCATTAAACAAGAAAATGGGACTACAAAAGGAACAAAACAGAACAGGGCCTGCTAGACCAGCCAGAACTAATTTTTTTAAACTGGGATATGATTGGTTTCCCTTGTGCATGAAAATACAAAGTCTGTTCTGAAACAAAAAAACAAACAAAAAGTGAAAGGAAGGAGTCTTTTTGAAGCCACGTTAGGTATCGTCGTCTGAAGTCTGGCTGCTGCTGGTCTCAGACTCGGAGCCGTCGCCCGGGCCTACGTCGGCAGTGCCTCTCCACGGAGTAAACGGCAGGGCCACGCCCGCCAACTTTACCAGCACCCCATTTCTCCTGGTGCCGTTCTTCTTCAGCTGGAACGCACAAAGTGAAACAGTCTCACAGCCGTAACCATCTGGGGGAAATTTCGTTTTGGAACCTAATGCCCACATTATCATTCTGAAACTAAAGCATGCAGTCACAAGTATTTGTGGTACGGCCGCAACTTAGGTTTGTCAGAATACCAGGATTTTTATGATTAACTGGCCCTTGAGTAGTTCTTGTTTTTAGTAGTGAAATAAAGAGGATTATTTAAAACTACAAAGTGGGTGAATTTGCTATTTTTATTAAGTGATTCATGGGAGTGGTCTGTACATTAGAGAGAAAGGTTTCTGGTAAATACCACGTGCAATAAATCGAAACTAACTTCCAGTTTTGGCCCGCCCTGTTGTATTTTTTTCCTCCCTTGACCCGAAGGAAATATTCATTTTAGTGTTTAACCATTAAGGCAGGATGTCATATACGTGTACATTTTGAGACCCTCAGACCTTTCTTGCCAAAGTTACAGCAGGTGCATATCCCAGCAACCTGTGCTGCCAGATTTGGCACCCTGCTTGAATTCTACACCCTGTTCACTCCATATCAAAATGCTTTTCAGTGTTTAACCATTAAAGAATCATTATTCCATAAGCAGAACTATTGTGTTCCATAAAAGACATTATGGGAGGCTATTGCTTGCTTTGACTCCATTGTAGTTCCAACTTGCGATGAACATCAAATGAATAAGAATTCATGCTAAAAGCAAAGAAACCTATAGTTCATAACATAATTCATAATTTTCTTTACACACCACAATCTCATGAGCATTGTGGCTACTGCCATTTTTTGTTTGGTCAAAATGGCTACTGCATAAAATTTAAATTTAAGCTGCGACTTAAACTACTACGATTGTTACTACAAAAAAAGAAGAAACGTCATTTTTTTTAAAAGCTTCTCACCTGTTCGGTTTTATCTTGAAATTCTTTCAGTTCTTCCTCTGTGAGGGGCAGGTAGTTGTCATCATTCTCTGGGTATTCCTGCCAGCCCATGGCCTTCAGTAAGCTGCCAGAGACAGCAGATGTCATTAAATAACTCCACTGGGATAGTTTGCTTAAACGCTGAAGCCCCAGATCAACAGAATTCACGATCATCATCATTAAACTTTAACCTGAAAAATATCCAATTTAAATAAGCCATTACTGGAGGTCTTTTCTGCACGTACTGTGTGACTTGCCATTGAGTGTGTATGGGTTTCTAGCAATGAATGAGGGTTGATTTCCTCACCGGTGCTCAGCCTCCAGGGACCGGGACAGGCGTTCGGTGTCCGAGTCGCTGGGGGAGTGAGAGAGGCCATTCTCGTGGAGGTACCCGCCATGCTCCCTGAGCTCTGGGGTGCGGTAGCCCTGAGAGAGGGGACACCACCGGTTGGTAATGATTACTAAATACAACGGGGCGAACAGAGTTGTCCTCGCCTCTTTGGACCGGTGCTGTCCTCACCTCTCCTGGGGTTCCGGGGCTGTAGCATGGGGTGACCTCGCTGCCGGTCTCGTCCTTTAGGGCTCGAAGGAACTCACTTTTGCGGTCGGTGCCACCTCGCCGCATCAGTTTGAGGCGTGAGGGGGTTACATCCACAGGTGGGGTGGTGCTGGAAGGAGTCTAAAGAATGAAGACCGGAAGTTCAGTCAAAACCATGAAATGTCTGTCCTTTTTTATTTTATTCAAGTTTTACAAAGCCCCATCGTCTTAACGGATTCTTTTCTCTACAGATTGCAATGCAGACTTAGGCATGTTGATCAGACTTGTTAAGTAATGGCTTTTGCTGATAGTCGCCTTTTGATTAAGACAGTTCTGCAATTTCCAGAGTGTTTAACACAGAAACGTCCAATAAACACACAGCAACAACTACACCCTGCCCTCAAGCTCACCTTGCGACACTTAATATTTAGTATAATATCTCAAGTTGGTCTTGCATTTATCTTTTCCAAGGCTATGCAAAACAACTGGACCGCAGAGATGAGAGTTGCATAACTTGTGAATTCCCTAAATATTGCACGGATATGTCCATGTACCCTGGTTCTCTAAGCGATAGGCCCCAGAAGCAGGAGGAACCACGGGCAGCTCACCTCCTTGGGTGTGGTGTAGAGCGGGGCGCCGACAGGGGTCAGAGGTTTGGTCACGATGACAGGGCTGGTGAAGGCAGAGTCCCCACCTGAGAAATGTAAAACCGACTTTGCGTCTCTTCCGTTGGGTTTCCATGGGGCGACCTGAGGGGAAGAAAACTAAATTGACAAACATAAACGGTAAAAGTCAGTGAGTAATTTTACCAGAGATGACCACCTGGTTAAATGCAAAAAAACCCCCACTTTCCACTGAATTATTTTCTTTTAATGAAATCAAAGCCAGCACAGTCCTAAATGAACACCGGCCAAATGCGGGTAAATTTGGTCTGTGGTGGATAAACTTGACATGCTAATGCACCATCCTGGCAGGTACCTTTTTTGGCAGCAAAAACCCAGCGGTCAAATCGATGCAATAGCGAGTAGTACAAAAACTGACAAATGCAAGTCTGGGGTGGTGAGAACTTGAGTTTAGTCAAGTAGGCTAGCTAGCTATGTCTGTTTTAGTGTTAAAATGTTTGTTCTTTTTTGTGCGTGTAATATTAGCCATTATATAAGAAGAGCATCGAAAGTAAGTATAGCTAGCTACGTAATATATGTGACAACACAGACAAAAAGTAATTGTCGGATAAAATCTTAAAGATACTATAAAGCTATAATAAAAAATAAACTATAAAGTTTTGATTTACATTTTTAGAAGCAAAAAAAAATCACTTAAAAACCAAGAAATCATATTGCAAGCAACTGTCTCTTTAATCTTTGAGATTAAAAGGGAAAATTAGAGACTTAATATCCAACAACATAAATCCATCCTGCGAAAGCGAGGAGGCACTTGAGGCTAGATGCTAACACCTGTAGCCGTGTCATTATTCATTCACCTAGTGGACAACTGTTACTCTCTAGTTGACTACTTAAAATCATAGGGAACACTCTGCTGTACTTACATGGTTCCTGGATATGTGTCTTCTAAACCCTCACAAATAAGTGACTTTACATTAAGTATTTTGAAATAATTTGGGATTTACACGCTATTGTAAAGGAAACTTACAAACATTGTATTATGATGCAGCCAAGTTATATTATAGATATGTTATGCTAGTGAATATTAAAGTGCAAGGCAAGATCGAGAGAGATAAATTTAATACAGAGCCTGAGAACTGAACATTTTATATTTTCATACTAGGCAATGCCGCTTATTACACTGTGACAGCGTCCCTCCCTGGCTTGTGTGCAACACTTAATCTAAAGACTGTGTTCGCATCATGCGTGCACCCACTGTTTATGATACTCAGTCTCCAGCACACACTCTAATACATACAACGCTTCACACATTTTAAAAATCATGTTACACACATTTATTGTGAACAGTTTTTCCCCTGAAAAAGTTTAAGACCCTGGCCACTAACTAACAGCTATGAATATCAGCTAATAAGCAGTGTGCTGTGCAACTGACAAGGGTAAAGCATGGGATTAAAGACCTTTCATACTCAGTGTTGATCAAGCAAGGTCTTCGCCCTTACCTTGTTAGGAGCTGCGGCCATCGTCTTAGGTACCAGATTTTTGTAAACTCTGGGTGCAGGAATGGAGACTTTGGTGCCGTTGGCAGGGAGGGGTCCGGTGCTGGTGAACCCAGCAGAGAAAGCAGCGCAGGGGTCTTCTTTGGAAACCTTCTTAATGACCAGCATCTTGGACATGGCTAGCTTGGCACAGGGTGGGTTTTCTGCAGAGAGAAGCGATCCCCTCAGCGTGTGGCGCACGGCGACGAGGGATAGCGGAATGAGGAATTTCAGTTCTAAAAGATACAATTTGATGGATTGGACAGTTCTCACCCCACACTCCTGTAGGTGTCCCCACTGTGCGGACCTGGCTCGCTGGCTTTCCAGTTGCTTCTGGGTTAAGGGAGGGCTATCGGAAAAACAACGCGCACACACACCTCATTTCCAATCTTTCAAATCTGCCAACAGGACTTCATTAGGAGCACTAATCCTTGCATTCACCATATACATGGTATTTGTGATACATGGTTAAATTCACGCACTACTGGGTATGCCTGCAATGGAATTTAGTACTCATGACAATATATCAGTAGTCAAACATTTTTAATGTAAATAATCCTCCCCCCAAGAACCTGTTTGACATGCATGTGGCAGTAAAATTTATTTACATTAAAAATATTTATCTATTGATATAACACACACACACGCCAAAAGAAAAAAATATCAGCTACTCACAAAATCCTCATCAACAAACTTTAGCTTGTCGTCTTTGTGTTCCTCATCAGAGAACCGGTCCTGAAAGGAGGCCCCCTTGCACAGATGGAAGTTGCCGTTGTTCTGCCGGACACCCCCCTGCCGCTCCCGATCCCTGTCCCCGCCTGGACGCTTCTGGTGGCGGCTGTGGTGGTGATGGTAGTGGGATCCCCCACCCTCTGGGCACCACGGAGGCCCCTGCCAGCCAGGCCCGTCGACTAGCCCATCCAGGCTCCCCTTCGACACGCCCGAGTCCACAGAGTCGTGCCGCAGGAGGGAGGGTTGCAGCCACCCATTGCCTAGGGAGCAGTGACAATTACAGAACCCTTTAACAAACCAGATCCAAACCGACAGGTTCCACATGTACACGCCCTTCCTTAGAAACCATTACGCGTTTCAAAATTTAACAGGGTGTTTTTATGTGCGAGATTCTCAACAGCCGAGATATATTCGACACGAGTCCTTGGTTTACCCAAGATTAATAACCGTTTATAGTGAAAGATTCAGAGAGATAAAAAGACAGAGTGCAAGAAGTCCGACACATCAGTAGCGGATTTCTGGCGTGCTCTCTGTCCTACTGACGGTGAATTTGGCCATTACCAGCTGGAGCGCTGAGGGGGTCGTTGTTGAAGAAGCCGTCGGAGGAGTTATGGCGACGGCGGCTCAAAGCAGACCTCCCATCTCCACGGGTGAAGTCCTTCTCAAAGCTGGCGGCTGGGGACTATGGAAGGGGAAAGAAGTCCCTTAATTAGGGTACTTTTAGCCAACACAATATACAACGTCCAGGCAATGGCATCTTGGTAGGAGAATTTCCATCAAGACAAGGGCACCAGACTCGAAGCACAACTTGTCAAACAGAATCCCAAACAAATCCTGGAAAAACAAATTTTGCCGCAACAGACGTTTGAAACCACAAAAGTAGACAGCTACAATTTCTGTCTTGAGCCACAGAAAACAAAGACATGTCAAGACTTACATTGATGTTGATCTTACTTGGCACCTAACTGAATACATTAAACATTAAAACTTTAAACTTTAAAAACAACGACTGGATCCCAGAGTAAATACTAAGTACAATGGGCATTTTTTGTTAGCTGACAATCAATGATACCAAAAGCAAATACCCTAGAATACAAAATACTGTTCATTCAAATACGCTTTTGTATAAAAATAATACGAGGCACAAACAAACTTAGACGGCCTTAATATTCTGGAGCATTTGTTAAAATGTGAAATTATCCCTCGGATAGGCCTCAAACAGTTTTGCGGCGATACACAGTAAATAATTAACAGGGGCTGCTGACAACCAGAACAGCACAAGATTAGATTAGACCCGCCAAGGGAAAATTAAAAACAAAAAAAAATGTCAAGGGGCAGATAAAAGCTATACACACCTATAGTTATAAAAACTTGACGAGACTTCCGTACTCATTTCACTTCATACAGACGTGCCTCTCTCAAGACAGAACATGCGCTGTTCCATGTCTATCTGGGAGACTCCCAGTAGGAGGTGTGCCGATCCGCGTGTCTCACCTTAGCAGGCTGGGGCGTTGAGAAGTTAAGCCAGGCAGGAACAAAGTCATACCGCGCCATTTAGGTCCAGTGTCTCCAGTCAGAGGATCGAGGCATCAAACCTCATGGCCAGGATCTGACGGTGTGAAAAACACAAACATTACGGTCTTCTTCATTACGACTATTTCTCAGCACAGAGAAAAAGGATTTACAAGCCAACTGCAGACATGCGCAATTTTAAATTACAGCTTTCAGATGCAGCCAGTGGGACGAGACAATGGCAAAGGGCTAGTTTAAGAGAAGTAAACAAGCAGTCTCATTCCTGCAGAAGGAACGGGAATGCCACTCGAAAATTTGCAGCAGACGAGGGTACTTTAAAACTGTAAACGGGGCGTTAAGACGACGAAAACGCAACTGTAACAGACGCTGCTCGTCTAAAAGGACAGAAGGAAACCCCTTTTACTGGACATTCTGCGTCAGTCACAGCAACAATGGGGAAATGCTTACTCACCCAGAGACGTGGGCTCTGAAATCCAAAGGCTCCCTGTCCTCCTCTCTTTACTCAGTGCAGTAAGACAGTTCCCCCCCCCCGCTGATATCTGTAGGAGACAGCTGGGGTCTCCTACTCAAACGATAGAAAGAGCTACTTCAGTCACCGCATCTCACCCGAAAAGTGCGTACCCTTACGATGCCACTACCATCTTGATTTGTCCAACAGCCACTGAATCCTGATACTTATAAGCATGGCAAAGGGGGGGTGGGTGAAAAAGGCTTGACTTCCAGGATCAACACATGTTTTTAGGCAACAAATCTGTTTGGCAAGTGGTTCTTTCCTCCCTTTCTTTAGCGGAAGAACATTCGCACTACATCGAGTCCGGAAAGGCTGCCGTTTAACTAAAACCCCCCAGGTGAGCGTTTTCTCAAGTGAAAGAGTTGGCTCTCCCTCCTGTGCTTTTTTCACTCCTGGCTGTTTGTTTGAAGACTTTTCCAGTGCATTACAACCCCTGTGACTGCTTTGCTGAAAGTGCTATATCAAGTTTGGCAGGCCTGCATCATGCTCAGTGATATCTTCTCTGCGTCTTTTTTTGTTGTTGTCGAAATCTTGACAAAAAGAAAAAAAACTAAATCGAACTAATCTTTTCTTCTCTGCTGAATTTCTTTAAGTAGCGCCATCTTCACTCTTGTTCACGCTGAAGTTATCTCTGAGAACAAAAAACAAACAACATTTTAATATATATAATCAAAGGAAATAACGGAACAGTAGTTTAAGACCCAAGTGCAAATTTCAGAACATTCCACAAGACCCCAAGAGAAAGGCTGGTGATTCAGTGTGATTTTTTTTTTCTTCCATCACTTGTAAAGCTCACAAAAATAACACTTATCTTAATTACAGGTAAAATACAGTTGCAATGAATAGCCTACCAAAGGTTAAACAATAACCAATTCCTCCAGATAGATGCAAAGGTTTTGCCCTTCTCCAGGGACGAACAGCTTCACAGTAGCATTATTTAAGGAGAAAGGCACATCGTTTCCACACATTGTTGGCAAAGCTTCTTTAGAGTGGGGGGAAACTCTTGAAGGGCTTGGGAATCCCAAAATCACATACATCTAGGCTGAATTCTCCAGCATGTGACAAAAGAGAATTTTGCTCTAGGAACTCTTGAAAAACCCCAAAACAAAAAATCAGCCACGATCAGGGAAAAACTGTAAATATACTGAACAGAAATAGGGAAAATACCATCGTAATAGATATATTGCAAACAGTTCCCTAAAATCTAACGTGTTTCTTCTTAAAACCAATTTGAAATTCATCAACTGGTTGTCATAACACACAGGGAGGGTGTGATAAGTTGACTAGTATCCTTTGATCATTGTTGATCTTTTAGCCACATCTCTCTTTTACACTCTACACAGCGCACGAGAGGCAACCAGGAGACCCTTTGCGATTGGCCGAAAGAAACCCCAGCTCTGACGCCAGCCGTGCTTTCAAAGTCACAATAAGCAAATTACATGAGCTGGATTTGAACCAGCAAAGTCATAGAACTCAGTCAGTACTCAGGCGAGCACCTTTACAGACTGAGGCCCTCTGGAGGCCTAATTTGTGTTGATTATCTTTAATAGTCCACACAAAGCTGGAAAAATTAACACACCCCAAAAGTTTTTCAAAGCATCGGAATTTCAGAATTGATTCCATTTTACTGCTTTCCGGCCAGAAGCCTACTACTAAATCAAGTAATATCTCATTGCCCCACTACATGAACCTGAGACTTAAGACATTCTACCCAATCGCTAGCAACAAATCACTGTACAATTGTATTAACAAATCAATCAAATGTTTTAAAAAGAAATAAATGGAAACTTTATTAAACATAATCAAAGAACATTCTAAGATGGATTCCATGCAGCCACAACTGAAAAGCTGCAGCTGGCTAACCCTAATAACCAAGATAGGAATTTGTTATGTAAAACATTCCATTCCCTTTTAAAATTGCGCAGACAATCAGCTAAACCCTTCTTTTGAAAACACATTATTGTGGTAGTTTTAATTACAACCAAAACCACAATTTATTCTGTCATTAAGTAACTGCAAATGCTTCAGACTACAAGAACATAAAACACAGCTAAAGAACATTGTATTTTACATTAACCATCAATCACAAGTTAATTACAAAAAATAACGTAGTTACGTTAAGACAAAAACGTATTTAAAAAGCTCAATTAAAAAATAAATTTTGCAGAAATAAAATGCTACTTGTCTGCAAACACCTGGCCTCCACCATTTCCTCCAATTGTTGTGTTCATAGCATAAAGCACTTCAACTTAACATTCTAGTATACAAACAGTGCTTTCATTAATGAAGACCCCTAAACTTTACTGCTCTTATTTCCGCAAAATGATTATGCATGCTGTCACCAGAACAAATACACATAGATGGCATTATAGATAACAGAGCATAGCCTAATCCTAGTTAGTCGTTTTAGGAGTACAAGCTCCATAACAGACCAAGAATACAGTTGGTTCCATGTCATCAATTGAAGTGGTGGATTGTAGATTGTAGATTTTTTTTAACGTTTGATAATACTGTAGCAGTTCTGTAACGTCAGGAAACGCCATGTTCTTTATATATTTATTAAAAGAATATTCAGATCAAACAGGTGTACGATGCACTAAAATAAATTCTAAATGAAATTACTGCTCAACATCAATAATCGCTACCGATAGGAAATTAGCCACACGCCGTGTTAGAAGTTAAGGCAATGGGGAAACATTTCTGAAGCAAAATATTAAAATTAAAGTGTTGAAAGTGGGGGGGGGGAAACAAAACAGCATTTCAGTTGTAAACAAATAAAATACTGCACAAAGTCAGGACTGAAATAAGTAACCTGATATAATAAATCTCATAATAAATGCGCAACTATAAAGTTAGGCAACATAGGCTTGTGCAAATCATTGCTCCAGTAAATATATAGTTATATACACGTTACTAGGTATGTCATATGCACACCATATTTATTACATAATGGAAGAAAGCCTTGTTCCACTTATAAGAATACAGCACATTATGGAACTTCCATGTCCAACTCAATACGGTGTTAAATTGCTTATACTATAGCTAGAGTGGCTTTTCTAATTTCCTGTTGAGCTACCTTAGTACTAATCTGCGTTCTTCACACGATCGTCCACACTTAGAACGCTACTTTCAGTTCATTGCAATTAGTGCTTTCAAATGGTTCACACTATGAAATGTTTTTATTTTTTATTTTTAAACGGAGAATATTTTCCAAGTAGCGAGGTAAAAATGTGACATTTAAAGGAACAGTGAGACGTTTGAGAAATAATTCCTGTTCTATGCAAAGGGTAATCGACCTAAAAGTTCTTACATAATAACATCAGATCGTTTAATAACATGGACAACGTTACTTAAACGTTTTTAATCACTACAGCTGCACCAAGTTTAGTAGTTAAATACATGTGTCTTACTTTCGCCTGAACTAAACGACAGAACGTTAGCCATCCTTGCTAGTTACATAAATTGTGCTGCTAACTAAAACAATTACGTATGTAGTGGTGAAACGTATATCACAGAACTGAGCAAAATACGAGTATATAACTAAGTAACTTAGCGTAATCTTGACTTATCTTTCGTCCGTGTTGGAGTTAGCTAGCTAGTTATTCAGCATCAGAACTAGCTAGCAAACAGAATAACCAAATCACGACAAACTATTCAAAGACAATTGGATTAAAAGACTATCTGCATCTTTGTAAAATGCAAAATCGAGAAATGCAGAGTTGAGAAAATGATAACTAAGACACCTGGCTAGCAATTAGATAGCATATACACTTTTCCAAAATGGCTCCCTTGCGTTAGCTCTGACACAGAAATAAATGTATCGGTACCCGCATACCTCGGTCATTATCTGAGCGCAGATGATCCATAATTGATTTTAGTTATAATCCAATGTGGTTATAAATATAATACACGAGTTTCATCCAGCAGTTATTATAGTCGTGTTTGTATTTTGTTTTAACACCCGTTCCGGCTCCCGCAGATGATCAAGCTTGTTCCTGGTTGGCGTTTCCAGACGTGATAATCGATGACAGAGAGCGATGTGGCGTCAAATAATCGTAGTTGTGGGCACTTTGGGGTTTAGATATTGTATAGTAGGCTCAGGGACGATTTCAGTTTTTTTTTTATTTTTATTATCACCAGAACTATTAATCTAAACTATTTATTGACCAAAATAAAGTATTGAAATCGTACACTTAAATAAAACATATGCCACCCGTGCTAGCAAACTAAATTGGAGAAGTAAAAATTGAATTAGACAAAATTAAACTACCTATACTATTATTCCAAACTACATCGAAATCAACTGGGAAAATTAGTTTCCATTTTAGAAGATGAATTTACGTAAATAGCGTAATTTAGGTGAACACTCATGATAGTGGTGAGTAATGTCTGATAATACCCCACTGAATACTATTACATCATCCACTTATCCTTAATTAAATTAGAAATGAAGGTATTTTCCTGAGATTTTTTTTGTCTAATACTGAAATAAAAATATTTAAAACAATAGCTAGTACCATCAAAAAGAGAAGGTGGGCTGTTCCTGAATTAAAAGTATTGCAGCACCGCGAACGTTTATTCTATGCCAAGTCGTTCTAACATTTAACGACCAAAATGTGATATCAACAACGTGCCACTTGTTATTTAACATGTCTACTTTCTTGAGTAGATTGGTTAATATCAACTTTTATGCATCTGATATCAAACATTTTTAACTGAAGAAATCAGATACGTTACGTTTACTATAATGGTTCTGGTTATAGCCATTTGTTGTGGTCAATGAGAAAGGAGACTTTTACATTTTTACTGAGAAGAACCTGATGTTTTGTGCCACAAACGTTTTTACTGCAATTATTTTAATGTAGCAGACACTTACTTATGGCAAATATTGAGGAAATCGAACTGGAGATTTTTTTTAAATCAAAAAGATGCTAAATTATTATTATTATTTAATAAATGTTCACAAAAGTGTCCCTCTCGCGTGTGTCAGTTTGGCTCCTGCTCAGCGCTGGACTTGCACGGGAAGTAGAAACACGAGTTTTATATTTAATACATTAAGAGTTATGTTTCGAAAGAGTGTCCGTAAAAAGCTAACCCCGTGTATGTGATAACCCGGCCACAAAATAAGTAGTGGAAGAACCGAAAAAGAGGGTTTTAAATTGTACAAAATAAGAAACATTTATATTTGGCTTCTCCAAAGGGGTCCAGACATCCAACTTTTTTGGCTTTTGATTTATATCGCTTATCTGTATTTAAACCAATTCCTGTGAAATAAAATTATTAAGAGTTGAAAGGTGACAATGGTATGTCATGCACTCCTGTATAGTATTAAACAATTACATTATTTGGCCATGTAGCATACCTCGTTAAATAGCTAAATAACCACCACAAAAATCATACAATAAAGACGCGGCGCACCTACAAGCATGTATGAAACTTGCCTTTACAATTATATGTTATTTTGATTTTAGAATGGAAAAAAAAACCGTTTTAAGGATTTCTTAAAATGTAACCTACCGAAACGAAAGATTTTTTTGTATTAGTAAGCATTCCATGCCTGGAGAAAATTACTTAACACTAACAACCACTAGATGGTAGCAAATTAATGCCTTTAGGGCCATAACCTGCAGTTTACGCCATCACAGTCAGCTCTCTAAATGTAGGCTGAAGACATGGAACTGATGCCTTAAGAACTACCGTGCTTGCAATATTCAATTCCAACAAAACAGCGTTGAACTATTCGTCTCCTTTCTAAATAAAAAAACTGGTTTAAGAAATAATTCGTGCATTAATCTTTTCTGATACGGGTTATACCTTCTCCCAAATTACCTTTGATCCAAGTAATGTATATGACACAAATGTCGTAAATACTTAAGAATGTCGTTTTAAACTGAAGTATGATTTCCGTCTTACTTTACAGGCGTATGTACGAATTTGAGTCTAACTAACTTTCCGAGCATCTGATAAGCTCTCCCACAAAGCTTGGCTCTTGGACCCGTGTTTTACTAATTATATATGCTACTGCTTGAAGACAGGATTCACAAACCCAGACTAAACAAAACTCCATACAAAGCACCAGAAGTGTTGCAGGTCACCAAGTGGAAAAACGCGTCTATAGACCAAAATAGTAACCATATGACTTTCAAAAAGACAAAACTGTTTAAGAACATGAAATATAACATTTACCATGCAGGTTTGACGTACAACAATATGGCCACCTATGGCTAAGTACCGAAATTAAGTGGTTTAAGTTTTAAGTGTAGTGTCATCTCAGAATGCACGTGTGCAGCTTCATAGCAACAACATATTCATTCGTGAGTTCAGAATTAAACGACATAATAACGTCCTACATAAAATCGCGTGCGGAAGTGAAACATTTTTATACTACTAACATGCCGATGTTTAGATAGCTGCAGGCAATGACTACAGTCAAGCATACAGGCGGTTCTCAAATAATGTAAATAAAATACATATTTTAAGACACAAGAGAACGCATTGAACATTATGCGTGGTTTAATTATTTCTGCAGCTATACGCTGCTGCTCTGTATAATAATAAGAACTACGTTAACATATGTAAATTTAATATTGCACACACATCTGCATCTGTGTAATTGGTCTATCAATTGCAACTAGGAACTGGGGGAAAATAACAGGAAATAAATTATTATGATTATTAGTTTGGACTAGTTTTCCGTTACTAACCCTGAATATATGCAACAGAACAACCATCATCCACACTGACGACAGGATCAGACCTCAGCTGCAAACGAATACGGTGCGTACAACTCTTTTTCGTACAGCAATATGGCTGCGGCCTGAGACAAAATTCATAGAAAAAAAAAGTTGCTTTTCCTCAGCAGTGATGATTGGACGATATCTCCATAATCCATATGAGCCGGCCAGGGGGCAGTAACGAATGCGTGAAAACGGAGGGATGTTTGATAGTGATATATCTAAAATATTGGACACCAAAGACCGGAATATATGACATTGTTTCACAAATTGAGCAAGATGCCTGAAAATATGACACGTTGCGAGACACTGACAGTTTGGTTTATGGGTATTGTACCATCTTGATCTCTTAGTCTTAGATTTGGGCGGTTGAACGAAAGAGCAATTTCACCGGGAAGAATGATATCATTAAAAGTGTTTCTTGGATTGCGCAGGAAATCCAACAATCGCCTCCTATGACGCTTTTCGTCCCATTGCCTTGTATACAGTTGAGAAAGGAACCTAGTTCGAATGTTCTGAACGAAAGAAAAACAACTGACCAAACCATAAAGCTTTCAGAATAAGACGACGGTTTGCGATGTAGCTAGCTATCTATCTACTTAATATTTGCTAACATTTACGCCGTAGTAGATAACAAGCTAACTAACGTGGAAATAACTGCTATTTTAAGTGGACACGATCTTTTAGTCAGGCATTTTAAAATCAACATATACGATGTAGTTTAGTGTTTTAACTACATAGAGCTCTATTTTGCAAAGAAGGAAATCTTCCATAATATCCACCACAGTGAGAACCAAGACTTGGGTAATGCAAGGAAGGAACCTTTGTTTAAATATCGAATCGTTATTAATGTGCTACATGATTTAAAAAAAACTAAATCGGACTCGTACGTAAAATTTAGATTCCAAGTGAAATATCGATACCGTATATTTCAGATGACTAGCTAATCTGTCAGTTTTTTCGGTGTCAACTATATTCTTCAGGAACGGTAGCAAGGTTAGCTAAAACGCCTTTGCGACAAAAATGAAGAGGACCGAAAATAAAAACAAACGAAAACTGTGCAGTTTGGATCAGCAGGGACCTGGGATCAATGTAAAAGATGAGGTGCGTATACACAGTTTATTCAACTAGGATGAAATTCAATCCTCTCGCTTGTCATTATCAGCCAATTTGCAAAAGGCTAATTAAATCGTTACTTAACATTTATTTAATCTTGAAGTTTAATGTTACTTATTTAAAATCAAACGACCAAACACTAAAGTACAACGGTTGTATTTTAGCTATGGTGACATTAACGCTAAAAGTAATTAATCTTGATTTAAAAAAATTATCACTACCACTTCCCATCTAAGTATATACGCAAGTTATGTACACCTTAAGTAAATACCTTACACAATATCTTGTTCACTGTCTTGATATATAAAATACACATGACATAATCTGATTAAGTATGACTCATATTATCTGTATTTTTAATAAATACAAACAGTAAATTACATTTTAAATGGAAATTATATAACATACTAACATTAGAACGTAACGATGGTGCAACCGTTCTCTCTGTGCTTTAGGAATTAGCTTCTCTTCTGAACTTGTCCGTCTTATTTCAAGCTATTTAAAGAATTTTAAAAAGTTTTAAACATACTTTATTTAATTATATTAGATAATGTATATTGGTGGCATTACGGTAGAAATTATGTTGCGAATAATTCGAGTATGCAGCCGTCCCATTGGCATAGAGCTATTAAATATGGCACTCTGGTGTGTGTCTGTGCAAGAATTACTTGGACCAGTATAGAAATATTGTAGTATCATTCAGTCAAATAAGTGTATCAAATAATTTAAAGTGCTACATGGATTTAGGCTGCTTTACCTCTCCTCTCTATTTACTCAGTGTAAATGAGCATTACATCGATTTAACATAGATAAAAGATTAGATGAAACTGAAGATGTGCGTGAAGGGGGGTTTAGTGGCTCTGAGAGCAATGGGCTTCGCTATAGAGAAACTGATCATGTGTTTTAAAAAAAAAGCATTTAGTCATGCATAGCTGTTTTAACGTATTTGTTTGCTATACCCGTGTGTCTAGTCAGTCAAGGCTGGTGATGAATGGTGCCAACAGGATTTAGTGGGAATGAGCTTGTGTTAACGGCACTGTGTAATCGGCTGTCTTTAGCATTCGTCTATGTGGCAACACACGTGAGACACATTGTGACATGTGTGTGCCTTAAGAGGGGATTGGCTCATCTTCAATCTCCTGTCTCCTCCATCATATTACCATCCCGGTGATAGGGTCATGGCCTGTAGCACAGTGACAGTGACTGGAATCTTCAGTCTTGCTTTCTTCTGCTTGTGCTTTTGTAAAATTTGAGGGTTGGTCTTTTAATAAGAGTGATTTCCCATCTTTGATGGTATGTAGAGTCAGATTGGTAGACAAGGGCTCCTTGAGCTGCTGTGTATCCACACATGCTTTCTCAGTTCTCAGTCCCCTCACCAGAAAGGCATAACTTATACTCATACTTATTCTGTATTGTTTGCTGATGACCTGTTAAGCTATATAATATTTCTAACCAGTTTCTGATATGCTTTGGAGTAAAAGACCATTGCAGTTTTTCTTATGTCAAGAAAGCACTGGGTTCGCGGGTATTTAATGTTTCCATTTCTTTGCGTTCACCCTTAATTTACTGTTATCTCGGCCCTCAAAGATGAAGTCCTGTCAATTTAAGTTTCAATTAAATTTTGGTTTCAGTAAATAGGCTAAAGGCTTTCAATTTGCTGCATCGATGCCCATAAGTAAATCTGCTTTAAATAGTGAATGTGATTGGCCTGCTCTTTCATTTCCAGGAGTTGACTGGTAAAGCCTATATTCGTCAGGCTTATTTGCTTTGACGCTAAAGTTTGGTATGGCTGATCCTCACAGGCTTGGTTGTGGTTTATCACAGGTCAGGGAGGATTCATATCTTGGCTCAATATCTTGCAGGGAGAAATCTGATTTAGAATGGGATTGCTCAGGATAAGATGATCATGGCTCATTTAAATGTAATGATAATTCATTAATAAAACTAAGCAATCTTAGCTATGTTGGGTCTTCTGTTGCATCACTACTTGGACATGGTGATAGACTGCTCATGCATGCTAATGCATAATCTAAATCTGATATATAATTGCATCAGACAGAATTACCTTGTTTTTAATTGGTAGCAAAGCTTAATGCTAATTTGTTTTTTTTGGGTGTTCATCTCCAATCAGAATCCCCAGAAGATGGATGCTGGACACGGTGTAGAAACTACAGAGACCTTTTCGGTGAGACACTCTATAGTACCTATACTTTTCAAACTCCTAGTTGTGCTTGTCCTTTCAAAATGTTTCAAATCTGATCTTCTGAGATGATGGTCCCGTGATTATTTAGTCACTGTCAAAATTGTGGGGTCCAAAGCTCCACCTCTCTGACACGCCCTTTGCTTTGGCATGTCCTCGCTTTGAATGAAGAGTAGATTGATTGTCTCTTTCCCTCTCTGAAGAGTTTCTGTGAAGAAAACCTGAACGGTAAATTCTTAACTCCTGACGCGCGCGGGTCTTGGTGTTCTCAGCGGATCGGTGTAATGAGCTGTATTCTTGATTGTGTGCGGCTCTGCATGGCGATCTTGTTGTGATTCAGATGACATGTGTTTTCCCTGCTCACTATTGATGGCTCTGGCACGTGTAGATTAGATTGAATCGGCATTCTTGCTGTAAAACCTCATTGTTACTGTTTGAGGTGATGTTTATATGCCTTTATACATATCAGATGTAGTTAAGTAAGCAAATCATTAGGTTCATTCCAGGGCCAAGGGACAGAGTGCTTGTGTAGCATGTAGAATAATAAAATGAAAAATAAACAGTACAATAAACTGAATGATACGATGTGGAAAAAAGTATAAAGAAATTAACAGATGTTATTTTGGCCACAATAATAAACTAAGATTCTAATCTTTCCTTAGATTTGCTGCAAGTTGTTTGAACTATTGCAACTTCCTTGTTGTTTAGATGTTTAAAAGATATTAGGGGTATACAAGATGCTCTATAAAGCCGACTAGTCATTGGTTTAAGTGGCTGTTGTGAACGGGTATTCAGGTGTCCCCCAGTATACTGTGGAAAAGACACCAGGATGTTGCTAGTAAGGAGAAGTGGGTTCAGTTTTGCCCATAACGTGATGTATGCTGATGTTGGAATGGTGGCAGTCTGCTTATTCTGTTGTTGTCTCTGCTCTCTGCAGTGACGCTTTTGGACTAGATGGGGGGGAAAGTTTACAACCAATCTGGCCCCCTTCTTAATGCATCACATAGTGGACTTGTTAATATTGCATGGTCTGCACATCAAAGACGGAACTGCTTGAGTTGCTGGAAGTAGCCCCTGAGAAATTGACAGTAGATGCAATTTTTGTAGGCCTTTGCCAGACATTAGGGTAAAGTTCTTGTGCCAGCGGGCAGGTGTGTATTCCTCTCAGGCTCTTCTGCACAGCCTGGCTCCCTGCAGTAGATGTGAAATTACTCTCTTTTATACTGCATCGGTTCATTGTCCCACTGAGGGCTCCGCGCAGCCTCAGGAACGAGTTTCCCGTCTTTCGGAAGTGCATCCGAGCGGATGGGGGCAGAGGAGGAGCCCAGTGTCCCGCGATATCCTCGGAGCGCTGGTGCGACCCCCGTTTTTGCCGCCCTTTGGTTGTGCCGCGCGGGAGCCTGTCCCCACGCGGCCGAGCTGGGGAGGTCTAGAGCCGCGCACTTTAGCGTAGCCCGTTTTGTGTCGTTTGTCCGATGTCCTCTTCCCGGGGCGACTTGCATGTGTTACAATGGCTGGCATGTGCCACGACTTCGCGTTTTACCACATAGCTGGGTATTTGCAGAGGCGGTGACTCATTCAGTGGTGCAACAGCAGGGCATGACCTAGCCTTTCAGTTGAACCTGACCCCTCACTGTCCTGTTGTGACGCTTTTACACGTTGGTAATGCAGAATTGGGCTTGAGGTTGGATGCAAACTTGAAGGGAACATAAATAAGGATAGCACAGAAGCAAGGAAGTCATCCTTAAGGCTGGAATCAGATCAGTGTGTCCAGTCCAATTAATCAATCATAATACAATTCTTCCTTGATCTAGACTCTTTCCCTTGTCCTTGAAGGTTTAAAAAATTAATAATAAGAAGCGCAGGTAGTGGACTGACGGGTGAGTGCCGTTTTGTTTGGTCGTGTTAGCGAGGCAGCGCGCAGGGCTGCTATCCCTCCACTTCTCTGGGACAGAGTTTTGTCTGCGCGACTCAGGCGTGTGGATCTAATTTTCTCTGCCACTGGACGTGGCTCAAGTTGGAGGGCAGTCCCAGGGGTTATCCCGGGAGTGGAGAGTTGGAGGAAGCCGGTTTTATTTTTCTCTGTTTTTCCCCCGAATAGCCTTGACGCGAATGAGTGATGACTCTCTGGCGGTTCTCTGAGATGGTGGCGGACGCCAGCAGCCCGCATCATACCGGGATAGCCGGTTTGCCTGGACAGCCTTCCTTCGTGGTGTAATAGTTTCCTCTCCTCCACGGTGAAGATGAAGCAGGGGGTGCACGTGCATCCCCATTTTTTATAGACGGTGGAGCAAATATTGTGTCTGTGCCCCCGTATTTTACAAGAGAAAGGGATTAAAGGTTATAAATGTATCTTAGCCATTTTTTTGCCGAGCCTAAGTATGATGCATATTAGGTTTTGTGAACATAATCTTATGAGTTCCCCGTTAAAACGGTTAAAATGGGACCATACACGCGGCATGCTTGCCAAGCCTGGCTGGTGGTTCGTGCGATTTAACTTCTTAAAGACTGTTGAATCGGAGTGAGAAGGCATTAAAAAGATGACGTTATCTGTGATGTACTGGTTGATATGTTGGAACATTTTTTTTAATACAAAAAAATACGTTGCCATCTCATTGATTGCACGTGTCATTATATTTTACAGCAGTCCAGTTTGCACAAGGTGGAGTCGGTAGGCAGTGTTTCCATTGAAAAACAGTTTATTTAACCGCTGGGGTTGGCAGCTGGTTGGCTAGCTAGCTATCCAGTAAAATCATTAAATGTACTGATGGGAGACTTCTCCCAGGTCATCACAATGTACCCCATTGCTTCTACCCCCCCATCCATTCTTTTACCCAGAACTATTTACAACCGAATATGGGGTTGCAATTGAAAAGCGGGTACTCTCCTGTAGTCGTTGCAGTATTGGACACTGAATCAAAAGGCAATTAGCGGTTAACACCGGATGCGTCATTGGTGAGGCGGTGATCGTTTACTTTATTGAGGTCATGGTCGGACAGCATGCTATAGATTTGAAATGGCTTTTGTACAGTGCTAATGTTGTTTTCTGTCTTGAGTTTTTCCAGCAGTATTAGCCATTAATATGATATTAAATTCTAGTCAGCTGGAGCAGTTGGTTTTCTACTACCTTTTATTTGTGAGGTAAAAGTTGCGTAAAGACCTTTATTGAAAGTAATTCGTAAATGAATACGATTTTGTTGAATTTTCTTCCAAAGGAAAGGTTAACTGAATGAATAAAAACTGAGAGAAATTTGTGCACTGGTGGGAAAATGGGGACCCACGGGATGGGTAACAGCTCAAAATTCAGTAGGCCTGAATATGTTACGCATCAGTCCTCCAGGTCTCGCGAGCATCCGATTGAGATTTTGACCTTTAGAGCTGAATAATAAAACCATCAAGCTGTATTTTGGCCTGACTGTTTTTATCTTGCATGGTCCCTTTCTGTTAATAATAGGATGGTCCCGGGATTGGTAGTCTGGGATCCACTTTTATGCTGTTGAAACAGACTGGAGCACACCTCAAGAACAGCCACATGACTGTTTAGAAAGCGTGTTTTTTTTTTTGTGTGTGCGTAAACCATACGCAGGTAGGATGTGAAAGCGTGTGTTTCTTTGTCCCTGGTCCTGTATTTGTGCTGTTTACAAATATAATTAAAGCCAACCTGTCTCACTAGTTTAAGCCCGCAAGTTGCTCTGTAACCGTCAAGGGCAAAAGGTGTAGTTGGTTCTTTATGTTGGTGATGTGATGAATGGGGCAGAACTAAATCTGGTTAATTAAAACTCCCTCTAAAGGGAGGCAATGCTGAAAACCCTTTCACATAAGCTCCTGACTTCTGGTCACATATTGTGGATTCACGACTGGACCAAACACGGTGGGGAAATAATTCATATATACACATGCTAATATATTTGCTTCGTAATAAAATGACTTGGTATACGGTTTTGTAAACAGACTCACACCTGCCACTTGAATTCGCAGACAAGATGCATGTAATTATCTCTAAAATTTCATTCCCAATCTATTGGACTGTACTGAACCCTTGGCAAAATGAAGATTTTATAA
This sequence comes from Hiodon tergisus, assembly GCA_025775045.1. NCBI lineage: Eukaryota > Metazoa > Chordata > Actinopteri > Hiodontiformes > Hiodontidae > Hiodon > Hiodon tergisus. Next base: position 54,603 of record JAOVYW010070624.1, read on the forward strand.
TGTG
>JAOVYW010070635.1:3435-20806 GCA_025775045.1 Hiodon tergisus
GTGTAGACAGCGTTGCGATATGTTTCTGTTCTGAGTGATAATCTGCGGGCAGGCCGTGTAGACAGCGTTGTGATATGATAATCTCAGCGTTTGAGTGATAATCTGCATCCCATGGTTGCATGTCTTCCTGTGAGACCACCAATCCAAAAATCTAAATTTAATTTGCAAAGTTCCTTTATGTTATTGGTCCTTTTGAAATATTTAAATATTTAAATGTTTAAGTGCAGTATGATCTAAATACAACAGTGTTATTAAGGTGGTGCCTTAGCTTTAGGTCTTAATTGAACTTGATTACAATTAGTTGCACAATTTAATACCCATTATAGCTTATTAAACCTGTTATGAAAGGAACACAGCATAAGCAAAAAAAAAAAAAAAAAGTCTTATTTCAAACACATTGCTTTGACAAAGCTGACAAAGTAAAATCACGAGAAAAACACAAGGAGTAGACAGTTAAGCCCTGAATTAATGGGAGGTTTAAAAATCCGGAAATTTCAGGAAGGAAGTGGATAATAATGTTAAATTGTATTTGGAAATGTGGCTTCCATTCATACATAATTACATAAAGCATGTTAATAGATATTTGTTTTTCTGTGATGTCAGACATGTGTTTCTGGTCCATTCCTCACTTACTGTTACGGCACGTCCATGTAATTCTTGTTTCGTATCGAACACATAGGTCTTTTTAACAGCTTATGAATATTTAAGGATATTTTTTACTGTGTTGTTTTTTCTTTTCTTCATTCTGCTGTCATTAAAATCCTGAATGCAAATACAATGCTTGGGGTTTTTTTTAATATGCATAACAAAGCAAATACATTGAAACTGGCAAACCATTAGCTTTCATCTCTCGCCACTGAAAATAACTGCAGATAATGCTTCTTAAACTAACTGGAGATAAGAAACAACAATCTGCAAATTCACAGGTCAGAACATAATATAGAATTGACGATGAATTTACATTTTTGGTATATATTGTTTTTTTTATTTGTGACGTGAAGCATTGTGATGTCGTCCGTGTCTTCTTTTATTTAAAGCAGCTGTCTCTTTAAAGCTAAATTGAGGTTAATTATGGTAGCCTTTGAAATAAAACTATCGGTCACACTAGATAGGGTGCTTACTTGACATGGAATTATAATTAATATCCAGGATCTGGTGAATTTTGGAATTAACTGCTAATAAAGATCTCCTGCCGTGCTTGAATTAATTGTTTCAAAAGCAGTTTGGATAGGGCGACCAACAGAACGCGAGCCATACGTTGACATTAGTAAATTGGTCACGGAAGAAGCAACACGGAAGATTCCACTGTGACGCGGCTGTTGTTTCTGGGGATCCATCTCCCATTGTTCCCATTGAGCTGGTGCGAGGTGCCGCGGAAGCTGTCCTCACTTTGCAGTCTGAGTCGGGTTTCAATAGAGGCAACGAAAGCAGTTTATCCAATTGATTGACAAAGGTCGCCCTCATTCATAATCCATGTGTGAAGTGCCTTACAGGGGGGCGTCTGGGGTTGCCTCGGCTTTGACTGTCCGTGTTCAGGCAGTGTGCTTCACCACTCAATCCGGCTTCCTGACCTACGAATCCGAAAACGGTTTATAACGTTTTCCCCCAAGTTTACTATTTTATCAGTGATCTGATGAAAGGTTTACGCTCTGTTGACACTTAACTTGATACTACTTCTATTCGAAATAGGAAAAAATTAAATCACTCTGGAATCTTCATTTTAAGGAGAAAAACTAAATTTCAGGATTTCTAATAAAGGAACAGGTCTCTAATCTACATGTAGATAAGAAGTGAAAGAGAATGTGATAGAATACAAATGTAAATTTGTTATTCTATTCAAAAGGTTTCTAAAAGGAGGATTTTTTTTTTCAATTGGTGAAAAAATTTCCTTTTAATTTTAGATTTTTTGCTAACCAAAGAATATTTTGTTAATGCCACAAACCACTTTATATCTTTTAATTAAACTGCAGACTAAGCTTTCAGATTGTCACGGAACTTTTTCACATGATTTTTAACATCATTAAAAAATTTGACAGTACCAGATTAGCCTATAATCTATATATTTTGTATGTCTTAAAATCACAATTTTACGCCATTATTTTTTTGTTTTAAATCTCATGAATGTAATGTCACTCATTTGTCAAAACCATTTAATAACTTCCTGTGTAAGTGAGCAATGGAAGTCTGAGATAGTTCAGTCCCTGTGTCTGTTAACTGTGTCTGGCTACCCACAATGCCAGCTTTCCCTTTCTCTGCTGAAACATATACTTTAATATGTGCTCCCAGTTTGTCTGACAATCGTTGCAGTGCAGTAATGAAATTGAGTGGATAAAAAAAGAAAATAAATCACTTGTTGCATTAATCCCATAGCTGACTGTGTTTTTGATATACTGTACATCGATTACGTAAAACACTGGACACAGGTAGCTACAGTAAACGCATCATATGTTTATACAAACTCTTCAGTCGCCATTGGGATGCAAAGTAGATGTTATTATTGATCTGTGTATTGCTTCATTAAACCCGGCCTGAGGACTGTAGAATGGATTTGGATCATTTAAAATAATAATTATGCAGTTAACGACTGATTTAGTCTGACATCGTTCTTGTCCCCTGGAAACTCAAAATCTATTGCTAAAATCTATGTTTATTTTAACACTAGTACCATGTCTTTTCTGTAGTATTTATTTTTATTATAAATTATACATTTTTATCCTTTAAAATATTTTTTTACCCCTAAATGTGGCTAATCATCAAGTATTTTGCTTTCAAAAGTAAAAAAAAAATAATAATAATTTTGCACACATTTTAATAATTATTTTGTAACTAAACTGTTCAAAACGTGAAAATGACAATGGAATGCTTGTCCATCTGTTGGCTTGATTGCTGACCTGTGACAAGGAGCAGTGCTTTATTATATTCTGTTGTCCTGGAACATACGCAGACCTCATCCTTCTCCCTGAGGGACACTGTGCCTTCACATGGTTCCTCGAAACGTCCCGTTCAGGCAAGAGGTGGACTCATAAAAAATGGCTTTGCATGGGTATCTCTGATTCGCATCAGATTTTGATACTCACCCTGATACTCACTCGTCTGTGTATTATAGTTACGTTTTTGTTTTATTTTGCCATGCCGCCTAATTAAGCTATACATAATGAAGTAAATACATATATGGTGAGGCGTTAAGAGATATATGTCGGGGGAATTGTAAACTAATGATATATACTGTAAAAACAAAAACAAATTGACATTTCTTTTGGCTCTACTGTCAAGAGTACTTCTGTTTTGTCAACCCTAAACTGCCAACCCTAAAAATAGTATAAATCTTATAATGCACTTAAATTTGATTGTATTCAAGATTTATATCTAAAGTGTAGGGTGAGCTGTCATGTTCATTTTGTTTTCTGTTTTTCATGAAGAAATAAGAAATGATGATAAATCTTTGCTACGTTTTTTAATGATATTACAAAGCATTCTGTGTCACCATGGTGATTAGAAGAAACACGCACAAGATGCATTGCTAATTTAGTGCTTCAACGCCTCCCAACACTCACCCGAGTGTAGACTGAGCCCTATGAGCTGGAGTTTACTGGTTCCAATCCAGCCGATGCCATTAGCCGTTTGTGACCGGGAGTGCAGAGTGGCGGCGCTCAGTTGGAATAGCTCTGCCCGGGCTGGGGCTGGTTAAAGCAGCAGGGCTTTTCTCGGCTTGTTGCTAATGAGCGTCTCCTGCAGGCTTCTGGTGGCCCTGCAGGCTTCCACGTCCCACTCGATGGTACACGCTTGTGTGAGGGGAGGCTTTTTTTTCCCAGACTCCGCACTTCCCTCGTAACCATAAACTGCACAGCAGAAATGGCTTCTTCCATATTATCCTGAATTCGTGATTAATCAATTGCATATTTAATACTACCAGGGGCATCGCAGTATGAGGGTCTTTCTAAATTAAAAACAAACAAAAGAAACAACATTATTCTTTGTGTTTTATTCTCTCTTTTTTTTTTTTCTTCAACTAACTTTGCCCTGGGTTATAATATACTGGAATTGTGTTTCTTTACTCCTGAGATATTCAGGAGTAATCTGAGTTCCTACTTGGCGAAACCAACACCGTATGTAAATATTCAATTCTTCTTAATGGCGCATGGACAAAGGCTGGTGTATTTATAAATATCCTTTTTTGAGAAGATTGTCTTTTGGAAATGGTGTCGAAGATTTAGTTGAAAATTTGTTATAAATGCTGAACAGTGCAGTAATGTAGATTATGCCACTATGTGCCTTTACACAAGACAATTTCTATCATTACAAACATAATATACTAATGATTAATTAAGTACGAAATGGAAAATGAAAAATGTTTTAGAACATTGCTGTGAATATGGATGAGTAATGAAAGATCAAAATTTATTTGGTATTTATTTAAAATCTTGCAACACAGACATATTTTGTTGTTTGTTTAAATTAATTTGCGCGTAAGTTTTACAGATGCTGTACGATATTTTCCAGTAGCCACTATTGGTTTCTTTTGATATCTGAGGTTGATAACCCTTCAAAACCTCTGAAGAAAAACACCTAACAGTATGTATATACGTGTGTGTGTGTGTGTGTGTGTGTGTGTGTGTGTGTGTGTGTGTGTGTGTGTGTGTGTGTGTGTGTGTGTGTGTGTGATAAAACAGCTCAGAAAATCCTGGAAGGAAAAGAAAAAATTTTAAATCCTGTTGAGCGTAAGTTTTTTTGTACCTTTAACCCCGATGAAATTAGATTTTTTTTTTTTTTCTCATTTTGAGGTAAGATCAATGACACTTTGTTAATAACTCATTGTGAAACAACCTCTGGAGATACGACATTTATCTACAAATACCAGCACTATGCAAACAAATCAGAATGTATTCCCTTTTCACTCTTACACCAGTTTTAAGATCGTCGCTAATATTGACTGTCTTTCAACCATATTAGTGACATAATATTGACATTTAAATAAACAATATACACTGTAGAAATGTATTCCTAAGTCTATAGAGGTTTTGGGTATTCATAATATATTGAAGTAATAACTTAAAATAGTTTGCAATAACTATAAATATAATAAGTAGGTATTTGGGGTTCCATGTATTACATGCTCTAATACTGCTGAAGAAAATAATTCCTAAAAAAATATTTATGTATTCTTCCACTTTAAAAATTCAACAATCATTTTTGTATCATTGAGAATCTCACTCAAAGTCAGGTAGCTTCAAAAGTAGCTTCAAAAAGTCCCACTCAAATCAGATGTCCACTTGTATTAAAACTGAAGAGACAGAGGCATGAACAAACATTTATATTAATATGATTTGTATTAATATAATTTTTAAAACGTAAGCATCTCTATTTAAGAAGTTGTTCATTTAATTGCTGATACACTCAGAATCCCTAAATATTTTTAAGGATTTCTCATCTCGTTCATTCCATTTAGATATTAGACCCTAAATGGATTTCAGTGTTACTAGTCCGACCCGGTGTATCGTGGAAAATGACAAGTGGCCATGACAGGGGTGTTCTGTTTACCTATGAACATGACTGCGTGGACTCCCGAGTGCTCTAAGAGACACTCAATTCAATGAAAAAATGTTTGGTTTTTAGAAACTACTTTTACTTTTCTGAAGTTGAACGGAAGAATGTAAGTTCCGAGAGACTGCTCCATTGGTGTATCATTTCAAATGTTCCATTATACCACAGTTATATAGCCATTAACAAAGAGATCACATCATATCTACATTCCTTGACAGCTCAAGTAAATTCCATGTCATTAAATTGTAGATGTCTTGAAGTCAATACCATGAGTCAGTGACTTTGTCTTGGAGTCAATACCATGAGTCATTGACTTTGTCAAATAGATCCGTTGCTTGATGTTTCTTGGATAATATAAGCTGTTCAGTGGAAATTATTCCGATTTCTCCCCTTCCCTGTTCTCCGTGCTATTTCCTATGCACGAATAAACAGAAAAATATTTGATTCTACTAAATTTCACCCAGGTTACTCCTCTGAAGCTACAGTTTAATCTGGGAAACATTGCTCATTTCTCTAGTATTACTTTCATTCAATACACTAGGCCTAATTTAGTGGTTGTAAATGTACGGTGTGTACAAAGCTGCAATAATGTATGATTCAAATATATATGTGTTTATAGGATTTTTTGTGGAATCCCTAATTCTGTATACAAACTGTATACATAAAATGTTTTTTGTGGAATCCCCTTATCTGTTATATACACACTGCATATATGGCATTTTTTGTGGAATCCCCTATTCTGTTATACACACACTGTGTATATATATATATATATATATATAGCATTTTTTGTGGAATCCTCTATGCTGTGTTGTGTCTAATGTTTTCAGTTGGGCAGCATTAATCTGTCAACATTGAATTACTGCCACCAGTTTCCATGTGAACAAACCAACCAGGAGAAAGTGGAAATGACTGCCCTGGTAACTGTCTGCTTTGTTTATGTGGATCAGAGCTGTGTGTGTGTGCGTGTGTGTGGGTGTCTGTGGGTGGAATGAGTATAAGGAAAGGGAGGGTCTTGTGGAGGTTAGTTAAATTAGATAATCTCATCCCATCAGTATTCTTTAGCTTTCAGTCAGCATAGTACTATGCACAGGTCACTCTGAAATAAGGGTCCCCATAAAAACTGAAAATGCGTATTAATCAGGCGTTGCAAGAAATCTTGTTTGACACATTTTTTTATTTATTTAATCGCATCTGTGTTCTATTATCCTAAAACATTTTAATTTTAAGAACACATACAGCCACAAAATTAAAACCCATCTAAAAGGTTTCTGCTGGTCTCTCGTTTTAATATAAATGTGCATTTTAAAGAAACTGCGGTTTATAACACAACCCCAAACAGATTTATGTTTTGTTCCCAGTAGAGATGGATTAGACTGAAGAGAGTATCCATGCTTAGACTCTAATTCAATACATAAAAAAACAATTTAAAAAAATCAACCTATATGTATCCGCATTGTAATACTGCAAAAAAAATAAAAAAAATAAAAAATGTACAGACTGACGACTTTGTATGCAAATACAGTATCACTTGGGTATGCAAGGTAGTTAATTTGGTGTTTAGCAGCTGTTGTTGTTTTGTAGTTTTTCCCATCCCACACACCAATTGAGTTAGACAGTGTAACACAGTTCTAGCAAAAGTGGTGTTGTGTCTGTGTATGTGCTGAAAAGCTAATTGGCTCCGTGTGAATGGATTCCCATGAAGAACAATTCTGATATGCCGGCATTAACTAACAACATTAATACTCAAAAGGAGAAGACGTACAGCGGGGAATGTACGTTAACTTCATTTCTCTATTTAAAAATCTGTTTAATGTGTTTTATTAACTCAATTTTGTACATATTTGCCATACCATGTTATTATCCAAATGATGAAATATTACTTTAAATTACATAATTAATATTAGCTACTAAATGCTGCAAGACTAAGCTTTAATCCCAGTAAACGGCCGATAGATATGAAGAGACAGGTGGATAAAAGTCTTATATCTTTCACACTTTCGCTTTGACGGGTTGTAGTTTTCTGGGCATGACACAGGGCTGCTCTCTTTCTCCCAATAAGATTTATATTTTGCTTTCTGCAGTCCTGGTCTGAGGCTGTAGTATGTCTTGTGTTAGTCGGCTCCAGTTCCAGCTGACTGGCTGGTTTCCCCACAAGACCCCTCCTTTCTACTGCCTTAAATTGCAGTTTGTCTTAGCAACTTGATTTACGACTCAGTCAGTATTTAGCCTCTGTTTTTGAAGATTGGTTTACAGTGCATAGCTGCTTGATTTCATCCTGTGTTCATTACGTATATTTTCTGTAAAATTCCATGTGAGCACGTGCAAATCTGTCCAAATCTGCGGACTATTAGCAGGTTGGCCTCACTTCAATAAAGTTTAATGGACATGACGACAACCCAGAAGCTAGATTGCAGATTTTATGTTATTTTGTTTTAGTTTTTTTACTATTATTTATTTTTTATGGAGTCTTTTATTAGCCTTTTCTTTAATATGTTCAGTACTAGGACGAAGGATGCTGATGCTCTGGTTCTCTATCCTATTTAAATAGTTAAATTAAAAAAAATAAAACATAAAAACTAAATAACACACATTCGTATGCCCCACCATTTTAACACGATATCATCGAACTTGTGAGTAGCTATCATCATATACTAACGGTTAAGATGTTAAGCTATTACAGGATTGTGGTTCTTTAAAAACATTTTTTTAAACAGGACTGTGCATCGTTACGTATTCACGTCTTTTATTTTACAGAACCTGTCTGCGGACCGAGGAAGCCTTCACAATACCGTAGAATTAAATGTATTGATTATATGTCTGCAGTAAACTGGCTATAGACTGACTTTCATAACAATGTACTGATATCACATCTAAATGTAGTGATTTAGCCATAGGTACTATAGCTAGAGCCTATTTAGCTCGTAATCCTGTCCCTCAATAAGTCCCGCCATGTGAAACGCTATATGGACGTACTGAAGGCATGAAAACTTACCTCAGCACAGATAACCGAGGATGCTAGTCCAATGCTCGGACTTTAAAAATACAGGTTAGCTTGAAAAGCAAAATGCTTGTTAGTTTATTTCACGGTCTTTATCGCCCGTTATGAAGCAGGCAGGACGATTCCTTAGTTTGTGTCAGCATTAACTTGCCGTGTGTTGTCGGGACGAGGACTGTTTTTTTTTTTTTTTGTGATTCGGGGAGGAACGTGGGTTTTTCCTACGAAGATTTAGCCCAATTAATGGAGCCTCTTCAGTTAATTTTTAGCGCGCTTGATATAACGTATCCCTGTTTTACCATCCGGTGTGGACCTTCTTCCCTCGTCATCGCTAACATTAAATAATGTATTTTGAAGAAAACAATCTGTACTTTGTTTAGTTACAAGATTAAAGGGCCACTAAGATTACAAGAAAAGAGGATCATCATTTCACTGAAACAAGATCAAAAACAAGAAACACAAAGCCTTCTGCACATACCTCAAGTTTTACTGTTAAACTTTAAAGAAAAAAAAAGATAAGACTTGAGATTCGAGAATATCAGCATGCCTTGATTATAGTTTATGAAAATTAGTTTATGAAATGATCGGTGTTTTTGGATTTTAAAAATGGCTCTGCACTTACCCGGACATTGCACAACTGGTAATTGGAAAACCTTTGGCAATAATAACCGAGTAGTGTGTTCCTGTATTGTGTACCCCTTAATTTGGCCTGCCAAGGGGTTGTGGATAAGTAAATTCACAGACTACATGTTATATTCTTTACACCGTCTCCCATATTCATAACTCTCATTTGTCAGCCATATTCCAAAGCTTTGTTAATGCGCCACTATGAAAATGGAGGTTTCATATCCATTGGCATAATTAATGAAGAAGATGCGTGCTCCCCCAATTAACACCACGGGAAAAGCAAAATTGACCTCTTTTTTTTTTTTTTGTATGTTGTGGCAGAGTTGAAGACCACAGCGCACGGCAAATAAACGAAAGGGCTTTTAATGAGCTGCGGGATTGCACAGAATAACCCAGAAAGGATGCTTTGTAAACATCTCCAGCTACTTAAACTGGTAAAGGTAATTGATGATCTCAGATCAGAGTTCTGCCCGAGAACAAAGGGAAAGAAAAGTCTAAGTGGCTCAGTTATTAGACTCATTTCCTCTGTACGTTTTAAAGGGATATTTTTTAATTGCCCCCAATAATGTGATAACACTGAAATGGAGATTGTTCTTTGAGGAGAGGGAAAAATGTAAAAAAAAAAGTTCATAATTGAATGCCCACAGTGCAATAGGGGCTGCCTGATTTTTTTTTTTTTTTGGTTTCCACAAAGTCCACTTGTGATTTAAACTGAAAACATACTCTTTTTTCTGCCTTAAAATCATTATTTTACCCAGTACAATTACAATAATAATAAGTTACCAGTCAGCAAGATTGATGTGAAGTGACTTTACATAGCTAAGACTAACCCTTGTGGAGATCATGAGGGGTTCCATTATATTTGAGAACATATTTAAATGCCTAACAATTTAACTCACATGGCAGCCAGTCAATTCTTAACTATGGAATTCCAATGGGTCATATAAATTGGATGGTGGAGGATCTCTACTCCAAACGGCATGTTCCATCTAAAATCCCATCGAACATCTGTGGAAGGAGATCTGGCGACTGGAGAGACCACTGGACCCAGGTGAATTCCCTGTATTGATCTCGGGAACCATTCCTAGACAATCCTAGCCTTGTGACATGCAGGGTTATCCTGCTGGATGATGGGGTGCAGCTGATCAGCAATGACGTTCAGATATCTTGCGGCAGTCAAGCGTTGCTCCACTCGTAACTCGGGACCCAGTGTGTGCAGTGAAAACACACCCCACGCCAACACGCCGCTGAACCAGCCTGCTTGGTGGACATCTGGCAGGATGGGGCAATGTTTTTTTTTTTTTTTTCCCCATATCCTGGTCCTCCCTTCATTGTGAAATTTTCCCAATCCTCCATTGTCCAGTGTTTGTGTTTCTTATCCCGCTGGAGCTTGCGGTGTCTTGTTCTTCTCTGACTGGAGTGGTCCTCAGCTCGGTCATCTGATGCCATACCCCATCCCATCCGTGACACGGTGCGACCGGTTGTGCACTCCAACCTGCCTCCACTCCTGTACTCTGACGTTATTGGACAGACAGTAGCCCCAGTCAAACTCTCAAAAAGCCACAGGACAACCGTTGGCGGGATGTTTTTTTTTTGGCGGTTCACACATTTAGGACACAGTGACACTGCGCGTAAAAACTCCACCTATTCACACTGGGCGTGTCTGGCACCAACTACCATGCCCTGTTCAAATTCTCTTTGGTCCTTAGACCTGTCCATTCTACCTCTGAATTGCACACAGTGCCTAGGTACCTACCTGCCTGCTCTAAATAGTATAGTCTGAACACATGATTCTGTCACTGACAGTGCAGTCTATTTAATGGAATGGCGATGAGCTGGCCACACATACACACATACACACACATACACACACACACAATATCCAAAATTAGATCACAAGCTAATCCTATTCAACAAAAGAATAAAATAAAATAGTTATTCTTTCACGTTTTACTAGAACTCTACTGTGTTTTATCCTCCTTTACTAAAAATGGATAAATACATCACTCTTATAGTAAATTGTTCTGTTGCTAAGCAGGTGCCATAGTCTTGGTAGAATGTATGTAATTTAGCTTTTAATCCATTTAAATAAATGAATGTTTGTTGAAGTAATTAATGCTAACTATCTTGCTGAATAAGACAAACGGAGGTGTGCCTCCTTGGGAATTGAGTCTGCAACCTCTATTACTCTGCTGACATCACTGAAATAATGAAAAACATATATGGTATCGTGATATATATCTCTACAAATTACTGTCAATGTGCATTAACCTCGACGATCTTCGATTATGCATTAACTCTCTGGCTTTCTAATGTGTGCTAAATCCTTTTTAGTAATTATAGCAATAATTTCTGGTTTCTTTTTTCTCCTAAAACATGTTCCTCAAATTTTGTGAAACATAAGATGCTCAAGGCATAAATTTCCTCAAAGAATGGTTTAATTCTTATTTGAACAATTCTCTTAGCATCATTTCAATGCATAATGCATTTAGCATGCTGAGCTGTGAGAATGAGCATGGCATGTTTAAATTCGACAGCTCATGATTATTGGGAGGGGTCTCCAGAGTGAAATGTTTAATGAATCGCCTCTTACCTCATGCTGTTTCTAAATGAAGGCTGGTCCCATTAGAATGGCTTTGCTCCTGTGTAAAGTGAGCCTAACAGAGAAAGTGGGAAGCGAGATAATGAGATGCTAATGATTTCCAAAGAGCGCCCCTTAGCAAGAAGCTTTTCATCTCTGTGAATACTGACTTATTTGGGAATTTTAGACATGCCTTTCCAAACAGCATAAGGTGCCAGTTAGTGAAAGAAGGCTATGAAGTACTTGAATTAATTTAGTCACAACAAGTAGAACCTTTTTTTTTTTTGTATATTTCAATGTTTCTTTACACCTTTATGCATACTTGTATCGCCGTCATTGTAATAAATGTTTGTGTTCTGAGTGCTGTATGTACTCTGAAATCTCAACAATTCAGGAAAAAAGGAACTGACTTGGTGCTAATCGCTTAATTTGCCTTTTTTGTTCGCCGTTCCTGAAATGACACACCCATTTTCAGAACGCCACCTCCGTTTTCATTATTCCTTTTATTATGCAGGTAATGGGTGTACCTACTGGACCGAAACAGGTTGGACCATTCTCAAAATAGCTACCACATGCTGTGCTTAAGCACTCTTGCTTGCACATAAAGGCATCCAAGTCCTCATCCCTCCCAGCAATAGGTCTCATTTGTTGCTTAGCACATTTGCTTATGTGCGTGAAGATGTTATTATCAGTTGTTAAGAGCCAAAAAAAAAGAGACTGTTTGTCCTTAAATCAGCCTACCCAGTCATTTTTGTTAATTAGGAAGATATTAGTGATTTACATCGCTCTGGGGGAAAGAATACAGCGTTCTTCTTTTTTTATCCCTGAAAATTAAGGTGTCACTAAATGTTCTTCTTTTGGCAGCTAAAGGTGTTACCTTCCCTTCCCACATGTTAAAAGGCTTCGCTAATGAACTCCTTTCCACACGCCTCGGCCTGGGCCTTTCTGGAGACGGCCTGAATGCCAGCCAGGGAGATGCCATCTCTCAGGGTTTTCCTCTTGGTCCCGCGCGGAGGCTTTAGCGCGTGTGACAGCCCGTAGGTCTGTCAGATCGAATCCTCCCTCGTTGCAAAATTGGCGGCGGAGGAAAGTGACAGGTTAATGGAAGCTAAAGCACTCTAATGGTGGTGCCCCGGTGAAATCAGGGAGAAGTTGTCCGTAGCGTTTGCCCTAACTCTCCAAGATCTCTCTGCTTCGCCGTCTGGGCACCAGGGCTGCCCTCCATCCCTCCCCCTCCAACCCCCTCTGCGACGGCACCCTTGCAGAAATGAGAAACGTTTTCCCATAAAAGAGTACGTAACATCATTTGCAGGCTCACTGTCTCAAAATGCTCTGCTGTAGTCTTTTTCTTTATAACAATGGAAGTAAATTATCCTATTATTGTGTTATATGGATTGATTAACATAAGTATCTATTTAACCATTTAATCTGTGGTTCAACCTGGCTAAGTAATTCCATAGTTAATTGGAAATAAAAAGAACAAAAAGTAATTTGATGAATGCAGCCCACCTGAATGTATTTTGAACGGGAATATATATATAATTTGCTTTATTGATTGAATTATCCTTTTGAAGGGGCTTGTTTACCATTCTTCCTCACCATAATACTAACTGGTATTGATTTAATATCTGTTATATGCAGGACCAGCCTGGAATTCAATTCCATATATCTCTGAGCACAACTTTGAAGACGGCTCTCTTTTGCTAGGAAAAGCGACACCAAGGGAGATCTCAAGGCACTGGTTTTGGCAGCAAATGCAATAACAACCGAGCCGCATCAAACCAGTGACAGCCTTGACAGTAGCTCCAGAAATCTATTTTTCCCATAGACTTACGCAACGGCATTATGCACATTCCGTCTGCCTTGAACTGGTGAAAAACTGCATTCTGTTTATGTCGGCGTTTCTCTAACTCAAAATTAGGCGTCGGTGTTTAGGGAAAGGGACACGTTTAGGGAAAAGAGTAGTCGTTTGAGGGCACGGTTACAGCACACCCTTGTGTGAAATACGGCTTGGCCGCCTTCAGCTGCCGACTTCCTGAAGCTGGAGGTGGACAGTTATTGTCTCCCTGCCTACTGCGTTTGGCGACCCAGCTGTGTGGGGGTGCTTGGGATAGCTCGCCTCGACCCACCCAGTATTCAATTTGCAGGCCACCTACGGCAGGGAGTTGGGGGGTAACGGATGGAGTGTGTTTTCCATGGCTTTCCTATGACAATGTCAATGCTGATGAATCTCAGCTACCACGCAATGTGAGCTACCGCACAATCTCAGCTACCACGCAATCTCAGCTACCGCGCAATCTCAGCTACCACGCAATCTCAGCTACCGCGCAATCTCAGCTACCGCGCAATCTCAACTACCTCGCAATCCTAGCTACCTCGCAATCTGACCTACCGCGCAATCTGAGCTACCACGCAACCCGACTGTTTTCCTCATTGCCCCAGAGCTCCGTAAAGTACTGGTTCCACTTTCTCTGCGGCTCCTTATTCCAATGGCTGTGCGCTGGATCGGACGATGGGAGTGCTCTGATATGTAGGGTTAGCACACTGGTATTACATTGGTCGAAATCTGAAATGACATCATATGTTGTGCGGTAGATCTTCCAACTCTAGGCCACACCGTCTCACTGTATTCATTCGCAGAAAAGATGTCCATACTAAGGAAATGATGCTCAGGTATTGGTCCACACTTAAGAAAGGAGCATTTAAGCGGGGCTCATTCCCTTCAGATTTTTAGCGATGATGTACATCCGATCGCATCTGTGTGCAAACATCTGTGCGCAGATTGCAGCCACTGGCCTCCCAAGCGGCTCAGACAGTAACAGCACTATCCCTTAGAATTTGTTATACAAATGACATGCTATTTCATTTATCTTAAATATAAAATAATATAAACGGAATATGTATTTCATCAAAGACTTCCGTCTATGTTGGACTGGTACTGGGGTTCTGAGTAGACTGCTCGTCCTCCAGCATGCTCTGTGCCAGTTTTCCCCTTCAAAGCGACTGTCTGTCACACACCATTTCAATCAACCGTGTCACATGAATATGAGGTCGCCGGAACACAATGACGGAGGTCCACACATGAACAACTGGGTTTCGAGGTAAAATCAACGAATATCAAGTTTATTGTCAAAGCGAGGGCGTGCTGATTAGAAGTAGGTACAGAACTACGTTTTGTAGGACTTAACGGTAAACGTGACTTCTTAATTATTCAGGGCCGTTGTTTAAAACAGTATCAACAACAGCAGTATAATAAAGCATGAAGCAATGTAGCACAATGGAAAGTTTCCACCATCTTCCATGTTGAGCCCATGGCGCGCAGCTTAAGTGTACGGACAGAAATGCATACATACTGTTTATACATAATGCGTTTAATTGTGGTGCACGGCAAAAGTGCACATGGATTTGTTTTTCAAATAAAGGCAGTTTGACTGAACCTACAAACAAGTGGAGATGGGGATTTTTTTTATGCGCGTAAGCCAACGATAGAGCTTTTTATTAATTTAATTTTATTACATGTCTTTTTTTTTTTTTTTGGTCTACCCCATTTGGCACATTTTAAACATAAGTGAAAAGTATAACTTAAGGCCAACTTTTTTGTATAGACTCTTTATTTAAAGGCGATAATGTATTTCTCCACCTACCTAGATAGGTAATTATCTCCACTGACAATGTATTCTCGCTGTGCTTAGTTTGAGTATTAGAGAGAGTTATTGTTCATGGTTCTCCATGACCCAGAATGGAGATATTGCAAGGAAATTCCTGAGCTCTCCCTAACCTCTTGCATTAATGAATGGGTATGCCAATATGAACAGATCATTTTTTGGGATTTTATTCCACATAATTAGTTACAGAATTGTTCGTAATCATAGGAGATGTTTGAGGTTCGGGCAGAACATGAACACCAGAAAAGAACATAATGTTGGTAACCCATTGATGACAATGGGTAAAAATGTGCAGCTTGTATGTCGAAGTTCCATTAACACAACCCATTGAATTTTTTTTTTTCAAAAGTTATTCCGTTTTATTGTTGTGGAACTTACCTTCAGCATTGTTAAGGAAATGTCAAAAACCAAAAATAAAATTAAAAAAATACCAGTGTTGAAAAATAATTTTTAAAAGTATAATTTAATTTTATCGTGGTTTGGAAACTGCTTTTTAAACCTAGTTTGTGTTAGTCTGGGAAATGGGGGCGTTAGTTAGTATTATTTTTGTATTGTGCTTCGAACTTTTAAGTTCTATTAGTCTGTAGAAGAACAGAACTGTATACAACGATTTGAGCATATTGTAAAATGTGTTTTAGTCGGTTAAAATATTTTTCATTGTAAATATCCAAATATTACAGTTAGGTTTAAATTAAGAAAATTATTATAATCGGAAAAGGATCCGCGTATTGTTAGATCTCAGTCTGCTCTCGTTCAGTTTTATTTTATACTTTGCACCATTTTTATCTCAGGTGTATGTCGTATGTATGTAACCAAAATTAAATTTCACCCTGACAATAGCATTAATTTATCCAAAATACCGCGACAGCTATTTGAGATTCATTCCCCTCTCTGCCTTCCCTCCCCCCCTTGCCCCCTACAATCCCTCGGGGTTTCGGAAACACGCTGAAATTTCGCTGAATGAAACAGACTCAGTCCCTGGACCGGTCTGACAAATGAGAAGCAGCGTAGCAACGGCATCAGCATCAGAGTGAACCCACAGCAAAGGGGACAGTCTCTTTTCAGTAGTCAACAGCTAACTCGCCGGCTCTTTGCCTGAGCCTTGAACTGTCAGGGAAGTTGCATCCATCTAGCGGCAGGCTCCGTCTCGGCTCAATGTTCCTCTCGCAGTATTCTCAGCAGACCGGGTTTGGGGGGATGGGGTCTCCGACTAAGCTTGAGAAGTGAGATTCTGAAATATTTACCAAGACACAACTGAAGTACGCAAACATAAAACATATAGCCTACATACGCATACATTAGCTCCCTTACGCGCGCACGCAGAACAAGAACTCACATGCGCTCACACATAGCGCACGTAAACACACGCTGTCCTAATAACGCTTCGCTGGCTTCTGAAGCTTATTAGCCGGTTCAACAAACAACTCCCAACAACCTCCGAAACTCTGCAGGCGAGAAGAGAAAAGCGTGCTCGAATGCAAGCCTCTTCGTTTGCTCCGCGTAGACTCAACGGAGACAAAATGCAACATCCCCTCACGGGAGCAACGTGTGTAGCGCTGCCTAACGTTGACTTGTGTCCGCCACTCTCCTGTGCCTTGACTCTCATGTACTTCCAGCAGGTAAGCGCTTGTGTATTTCTCAGCCACTCTAGGCATCACATTGAACAGCCGGTGTCATATTTTGAATGTGTCGATGGAACTGGATGTTTTATTTGTGTTGGACACAATGTTTCCAACACATGTGTTTATGTGTTTTTGTAAGTGATACAGTGGCGCGCTTTAACGCATATATATTTTATATATATATAAATATAAATATATATATAATATATATAAAAAGTGACGCATTATATAAAATGCAGCAATTGAGCGCCTGGCTAAATGATCAAATACACAGCCACAATCCTATATCTTTATTTATTAAAATGTCTAGGTTATATTGCTATTCGTTGTGTGTGTG
>JAOVYW010070645.1:0-14171 GCA_025775045.1 Hiodon tergisus
TTTAGGATGAGATGGAGCGGGCTGAAGACCCTCTTTAGGATGAGATGGAGCGGGCTGAAGACCCTCTTTAGGATGAGATGGAGCGGGCAGAAGACCCTCTTTAGGATGAGATGGAGCGGGCTCTAGACCCTCTTTAGGATGAGATGGAGCGGGCTCTAGACCCTCTTTAGGATGAGGTGGAGCGGGCTGAAGACCCTCTTTAGGATGAGGTGGAACCGGTTGAGCCAACTGTTTTTTAAAATATTTTTATATGCATGCCAAATTTCCACTCTCATGGAAGTATGTACCTTTACGCATACATTTTAGAATAATTATTTCTACAATATATGACTTGTTGTTACTGTACCTGTTGGGTAGTTTTCTTTCTCTGTAGATCTGAACGAGGATGGCCAAATTGTCAACATGACACAGCTGTGTTGCTTTGAATGGGTTGATGGTGAACTTAGTGACTGAGCTCTTTAGAAGTTCTTCATCATTACTTTGCTGCAGATCTTTCCAGAGGCCAATTGTATCAGTGATAGATGCCCTGTGAAGTGAAACAAGACTAGTTACACACAAATGACGGCAATTGCCGTCTAAAGCAATGTTTAAAGGAGAATTAAACATGTCAAGGAGACAGAATATTACAGTTCCTGACCTAAATGAAAGAACACATTTCAATCCCAGAAGCTCTTTCAGTCCGTGGAGGTCGATTCCAGTTTCCTGCAAATTGATGGAAAACTTTTTGACGCCTTTGGATTTCAGCAGGAGGTGGTGCAGGACGCAGATGTCGGGCGGGCAGAGCTGGGCCCCGCTGAACGAAAGCTCGCCCGGGAGGTTCTTAACCAGGTTCCGGATGACGCCGGCATCGCCGGTCTCGTAGGCGCAGTGACACAGCTCCAGCAGCCTGTCAGGGCTCAGGTCCTGCGGCTTCAGGCTCTTCAGGTGCGAGGCAGCAGCGCTCCTCTTGGCTGACATGTCCGCAGCGTCTCCCTCCGGGAGGAGGCCCTTGACGAGACACTTCTTCTGGAAGAGCAGTCCTAGGACAAACCTCTGCGTCAGGTCCAGCCACTGCGCCGGGGACCTCTTCCTCTTCTGCGGTGCCATCATCTGTGACACCAGAGCCTTGCAACTCACATCTCTGGATAAGGCCATGTGCAAAGCACTGAGAAAGCTCTGCGTGATGAGATGGTCAAAGCCATAGCCAGTCTTTTCTCCGCCGCCATTCTCCCTCATGGCATAGGGAGTGAGTAGCCCACGGTTTATCCCAAACTCCTTCAGCTCTGCCGCGTTCAACTCCTTGTCAGTCAAGGGGGAGTTGTGGTTTTTTACCCTGGCCCACGCGGCACAACTCAGCCCTGACATATGCCGTTTCTGCTGCTCCTTCACGGAATCCTCTATTTGGACGTTCGTATTCAGTCGATGGTACAGAACCTTCTCATACAGCCCTGTAAGTGT
Organism: Hiodon tergisus; assembly: GCA_025775045.1. Taxonomy (NCBI): domain Eukaryota; kingdom Metazoa; phylum Chordata; class Actinopteri; order Hiodontiformes; family Hiodontidae; genus Hiodon; species Hiodon tergisus. The sequence goes on from JAOVYW010070645.1 coordinate 1,438, forward strand.
TGACGGTAAAGATCTGTTGTCGTCGGAATGTTCAAGAAGGAAACATACGGACCTGCATATTAAAGGGTTAGAACACAGGCTGAACACGTATCTGTTGTATTTCAGTTTATTCAGTGCCTGCTCACAGTACGAGGTACCTTTGAAATACCTGGATACATACAGCTCGGTTTGCTCCGGAGAAAAGCCACAGAGCTCCACGATCTTGTCCACTTTACCCAAGAACTGGTTCAGTACTTCCTTGGGTCTAGCTGCAATCAGGAGTGTACATCCAGCAAGAAGCTTCTTCTGAAAAAGCCCCGAAACCAGCTGCTTGATGCTGAAATTGTCTTTAGTGTCACAAGTGGCAGGAGAGTGTAACAGGCCGTCATATTCCCTGAAGTCGTCAAAACCATCAAAAATGATGAGAACTTTTTGGGGGACGCTGAGGATGTGTTTAAAAACACCATCGGTGTTTTTGCAAGAAGAGCAAGCAGACAAGTCAAACAGGAGACTTTTGAGGCTATAGTTTGTTTGTGGAAGAATCAGCGTCTTGCTCTCGAGCAAAAACACATACTCGAACCTTGGGAGTTCATCGTTGGACCAGTCCAGGCACAGCTTTTGGATATATGTGCTCTTGCCCACCCCAGTTTTCCCCAGGAGGGCAATCAGCGTTTTTGGTTTCTGTCCCGTATCTTCAAATAACTGGCTTCTGATTACTGTGGCTCTCCGTCGATCTGCATCGCAAAGAATGACCAGTTCCTTCTCCAGGCACTTGCTTGCATTCTTCCCAGACTTGACCTGGATTTGCCTTTGGATAAGGGGTACGTCGATGTACAGCGACTCCAAAAGGACACTCTTCTCCATGGCCATGCTTTGGCAGGTATCTCTCATGTGGGACTTAACCAGTTGTATGTAGTCCTCAACACATTCTGAAAAATACATTTGTCACATGTTCAGCTTACGTCAAAAGATATCCGGAAACAAAAATTACTTCAGAATTTACTGCCATAAAATGTTTGAACTTACTTGGTTTTTGTGTAGTCAGTGCAAACTCAAGATCTGGGGACTTGAGACCTTTACATGATGGAATTTCTGAAATTCAGCACGAATATCTGATCAGCATTTACCCTTTGGCTACTTTTTGTTAAGCCCATACATTGTTGTTGGTTCACTGCAGATATACAATTCCCAATTTAACTCATTGATAGATTTGACAAAGCCGAGATTTAGCATGGGGTGAAGGTTATTCAGTATCTGTGGGCATGGAACCCTCTGGATACCTCCTGTCAGAGACGGGGAGGAGCCGGATACCGGAGACACATCCTGGAGCGGGCTGTCTGAGGAGGAGCTGACAGGGCTGGAGACCAAAAGGTCAGTGGGGACCACAGTTCCGATGGCTGCAGAGGAGAGGGTACAATTCTGAATCATGGCACATTACAGGAAGTGTGGGGGGGGGGTCATTCTTACCTGGGGACAGGGGCATTACAGGAGGCGTGGGGGGGGGGGGGGGTCATTCTTACCTGGAGACAGGGGCATTACAGGAGGCGTGGGGGTCAATGGTGGCGGTGGCACTGTGGAGAAGATGTGGCATCAGTGACAAACCACAGGTCACATCACATGAGTACTGATACGGTGTTTCACTGGGGGTTAAAAATAGCCTTCACTTCCTCTGACACCGGTAGAACAGAGTAGCTAGCTGTAGGGGGCAGCGATGCGTGTGCCCAAGCATTCAGGAGAAACTAAAGCTGTCGGTGTGTTTTGTCAGTGTGCCCCATACAACCTTTATATTAACCATTATAACAGAGTGCAGTACTTAACTCACCCAGGACATACGTTGGTCTGCCAGAGCCCAAGGTTTTGGGCACAGAAATATTAATCATTTGCTGTGGAAGAGTGATGGCCTGGATAACATGGATGGATGGACCGTCTGGGACAGGGCGAATGAAAGTAAAGTACAGGATAATACACAGCTCTTACTGGTGCAGCTCAGGGTATCAAAGTTATTTTAGGAAAACCTAATGAATTTTTGATGCACTCACTGCCACAGGAGTTGAAAAATGCCGCGTTCCCTAAAGCAGAGAGGTTAGAAATGGGGAGCTGTAGGAATTGTGGGTAGGCATTTGAACTTCTTGGAAGAACTCCTTGAGGGGCAGCAACAAAAGGGGTCGCACATCCAATCTGAGTAGTCTTTGGCGAACTAGTAGCTACGATAAAAACAAAAACAAAACAAAAAACATTGCAGCCCTTCTTCATTTTAAAAACAACAAAAAACATAGAACACAAGTTTACCAGCTCACCGATCATTTTAGAAAACCTGAAGAGAAATAGCTATTTATCATCATCTGACGGGTTTAAATGTAAAAATGTATTAATTTTCAGACTGATTGATAAATTGACCTTGATTCGCTGGACGTCTGATTTGTTGATTTAAATAAATATAAACTGAGCTGTTTCGTGCGATCAGCACCGTCCTGCTGTGACCCTCGGTTTCGCAAGATTCACCTGAGGTAATCGCTGTCCTGCTCTTTCGCTTCTGCTCAGAGCCGGCTTTGGCCAGGAGTCGGTCTCGATTTTCCAACTCTCTCCTCTTTGTTTTCCCAGCCTTTCGATTGACTCCAGAATCTGGGACAGGGCGCATGCAGCACACGGCACGTCAAAATCCACTGGGGTGCAACATTCACAGCAAGGGGTTTCCGCTGGTTACACGTCAACATTACCTAAATTACCTGTTTTTCGGCATTTCGTGTTGGGATCTCCAAGTGTCAAGGTGGCAGCTTTATGATCTATGATATGGGACACAACTATTAAAAAAACCCATCCCAGCCGATGTGAATAGGGTTAAAGGTCATGTTGAGATGGTTGTCAGGGTAACCTCTTTTTCTCCGTGTGACGGTGCCCACTTGCTCCAGCTGGACGGCTTTCTCTGAAGAGGCTGCTTCAGGCAAGGCAGGTACCCATGAGACCTCATCTAATTTTAGAATTCAGAAGTGAAAGTAGCAGCCAGGGTAAAACAGGAACATGCACAAAGATGTTTATAATAGCTCTGTAGCTCACCAAAATGTCGATCTAAATCCCAGTCCTGCAAAATTACTTCAGACGCAATTCTGAAGAAATCGGTTTCCTTTAGTTATATTTAATTTGACAGAATGAATTACCCCTTTCACTGATTTTAACCTCTGTAAAGGGTTTTACAGACTGACGGGTAACCACCATGGGATAATTCATTGAGAACACTTGGAGTTAATGTACAAGGAGAATCCATTAGTGGGAACTTTGACACACTGTGTGCATGTGACTTAAGTGCGTGCGATTCAGAAACTAAACACAATTGTTAAATGTCAATTACAGATCGATCCGGATCTTCTAAAGTTTCGTACACGTTAAAACAACCGAATGTTTTACCACGCGCAATAATTAACCGAATGTCGACTCATCTATGATCATCAGGGAGTAGATGTAGGGGAGGGTTAAATAAGGAATCAAGCAAATAGTTTATTGGGAGATTTTTTATAGGGCGTTCCCGTGTAAGGGCAAAAAATAGGGTGAGGAAGTAAGGCACACCGTTGACTTGAAAGGTCTGATGTGCTTTAACCATGCTGAAAGAAAATTACGATAAAAAGGTAATACCTGGCGGCAAACCCAAGGTCATGGAGGCTGTCATTGTAGCGAGGAGATCGCTGCAAACTGACAGTGCTACTTCGAGTGGAAAATGGTAAAAAATAATCAAAAGTGGCCGTCTGCCATTCTATAGCTGTGGTTTTTCTTACTGCATTCACACCTCACCATTCCTCATTCCTTCCACCTGCACTGTATTTCGCTGTGCCATGCGTCACATGGTTTGCCAGTTCGAGTAACAAGTCGAAGAGAGCAAAGGTTTTACCAAAAAAAAAAAAATTTTCCAAACTCGCCAAACATGCCCCTCCTACTTAAATATTATCATTTCCTGCTGGCATCATTCCCACAATTCTTAGTAGATCAGCCTCAAAAATTTATTTACTGGCACATTTTTTCTCAATTGCACAAGTAGCCGAACTTACTGGTATTTACAGTAAATCAAGCCCGTAGTGAACAAGATACAGTTTACTTATCACTTTCGTATAATGGTAGATCTCCTGTATCCAAGTGCCTTAAAAGCGCTTGGAAGACATCTTTAATTTGGTAGGACACACAGGAATTGAATGAGTCTTACTGAGATCGCCAAGATCATCTTCAGTCAGAGACTGTATCAGGTCGTCTGTAAAACACAAAACAATGAGAAACTAACCAACGCGGATGGTGTCAAAAGATGGTGTCAAGAGAAAAAAACGAATTCCTAGTTGTGAAAGAGACTGATATCCAGGTCAGAACATCACCATGTTTCATGTATATAAACTTGAACCAAGAAGACCATGAACCTAATCATTAACCACTATCAATCAGGTTTAAGAAGACAAAATCTCAGACCAAGACCTGGCCACTGTAATCTCAGCTAAAAACCTCACACCCATTGTAGCGTTCCCAATCCCCTACAACAACGCCCTAGTCATAAATCACATCATTTATTTGCATTCCAGACACTTCTTTTCGAAAAACAACTTACAATGACACAGTTTAAACCAGACTATTGAGCTGGACAATTCCCAAGAGTGGTTCACGTTGAGTACTTTGTTCAAGGGCAAAGAATGATATCCAAAAACATACGTGCGTGTATTCATTTACAGTTGCTTATCAGCTGGATCTGACCAATAAAAAAATATCTATAAAGACGACAAAACACCAATAGAGCCTGGTCCTTACCGATGCCTTCACAGAAGTTCCCGTCCTCAAGCGGATTAGGGTTGGGAGAGAAGGGGTTGAAATCAAGTCCAAAATCTCCTCCATGCAAATAAAAATGATACAAATACAGACTAAATACAGCCGTTTCTTCGCACGATTTATGAACACACGTCAGCGGCAATACTGCACAGATGAATTATAACAGAATGAGGATCGTTCAATTGTTTACAAACCCAACCTGTTGTTTTTTTTGCCTTGGTATTCAGGGCAGGAATGCATGGTTTGGAATGAATTATTTTTGATGCCAGGAGAGTAGCTCACACAAGCTCACAATTTTACAGGTGGAAATTTTTTTTTGGGGGGGGGGGGGCATTTTAGATTTTTACTAAATATAGTACTTTTACATAGTACAATTATGCATTTTTTTGATGATGGGAAATAATAAAACACCCATCATTGTTCGACAGTCATCGTTCCTCTCTTTGTGTGAAAGCATGTCATTTAACCTTACCAAACGGCAATGCTTCCTCCAGGAGGCTTAGCAGTTCTGCTTCCTGCATCCCAGGACCTGAAATGACGGAAACCAACACAAACAATGAAATCATATAGCGTCAATAGTGACCTCAGGCCTCCGTGAGATCAGTCAGGAGACCCCCCGGCGTAGCGCCACACAGCCTCGGACGCACAGGGTCCTTTCGCTTGTTGTTGTTTTTCTTTAGTTACTATCGGTAGATATCGAATTACATCCAGCCCCTGCAAAAAACGAGTATTTCTTACACAAGCAGCCATCCTCTGCGTTCTGTTATCTTGCCGCACGCTCGACTCGTGGACAAATTTTTAAGTCATTCTCGCAGAGCCAAAGCATTTCTGCCAAAACTAAATTTAAATATTCAAATGCACACGCACAAAGATACCTTTGTAGAAAATTCCAAGCAGGAAACGTTTATTTCATTTTTAAATATATTACTTATAATAGTTATATTGGAATCCATTAAAAAAAAATTCATGGATTTAAAATGCTGCAGGCCTGTACAGGAGGTGCAACCGAAGCAACACCCTACCAACACAGGTACTCTGCCAATAATGCACCATTATTTCAACAGCCATACCTGAGAATCTGAGTCCCGGGGCTCTCCCGCTGCTCAGGTGAGCGATTTTATCCACGGAGAGACTCGTTAGCTAATCAAACAGCTAAATCAAAACCACTCGTCAAATTTACAGAGACTGCGTGACATTGCTTTGTTTGTGGATATTTGGGGAGACACTTCCGTGCTAAATTAGATTACATGCGCATGTGCGCAAACCACCTTAAAAATTTACAGGTGAACTGAAATTAATCAATTTTGCTATATTTTAACATTTCGCCAATGGAATGCCATGTTCAATCTGATCGCGTTCAGTCTGCTACATGGTTTCCAGGTTTCCAGGTGAGTTTTATAAAAACTCCTATATGCAAGGTCTTTAAGAGAATCAGTCAACATCGGAACCTCAACCGTACGTTTGCATCTTCTGTAGGAACGGTTTCATAAAAAGTAACAAAAACATTAACGTGTCGTATATATCTTTAAAAAAATGCCACTAATAAATACAAATTGCATTGCTAATAGCTAAAATATTTCTTAACCGTTCTACGCCATAATTATTTTAACTTTCTGTCGTTCGGTCTTAAACTGTTACATTACATGTGTTAGAGCCGCGGCGGTTTTTATTTGGCGTTAGGAATTCCCCTGGTATGCCCCTTCGCTACGTTATCCGCCATGCGGTTCTAAAAGCAAAATAAAAAAATATATCTAGCTCATTTATTGCCACTAGAATCATATTAAAACATACACTAAACCGACATTAAACTATTTATATAATTGGAATAAAAAATATATTAAAATAAACAAGTAACAACCTGACAGCACCACCATGACTTACTTAAACTATGTTTTAAAACATTTTTAATTACATTTTTTAAATCTTTTATTTAAAAATAATTTTAATAAATTTTAAAAGTATAAAATGTCACCTGATTTATAACAATTTAATTTCCATTCCACTCTTCTGTAGTACTTGACTAAATGTGGATGTGCTCAAAACAAAGCGCTGTCCTCATTTGACTAGGGGCAGAGGACGCTGATCCACTCAGACGCATTCTAACGTGAACCGTTTCGGTTTCACTATCCGGGTCTTGGCAACATTTACTCAAAACATTAAACCCCCCCAGAATAGAGATTATTCCTGCCTTTCTCTAGCTGGTCATTATGTTTACTTCAGTGAACCTCAATCAAAATCATTTAAGATTTAGCACAAAGGGAACACAGCACCACAAGCTTGAACTGAGAACCAGATTTTTAAAAAGGGGATGTAAATCATCAGGAGATAAAAAATCAAATAAAATCTGAGGGAATAAAAGGAACTACATTTGCATAAAATATTGTATAAGATCTGAGATTGGGGCTTAAAATAATGAATTTTCTTCGTTGGAAAACTCCAGTGCCATCTATTACCCAGGTCCAAAGAGGATGGCATTCCGAAGGTCCAGTCAGATCAGGCGCTGTGGAATGTCTTATTCACCAAATACCGACTTGCGCTGCCACTGCAGAATGTAGACAGGTAGACTGAAATGCAGCTGCATACCAAAGAAAAATGAGCCACAAACATCGAATGAGATCGAACGAAAGCGATGAATGAGATCGAACGAAAGCGAGGAATGAGATCGAACGAAAGCGAGGAATGAGATCGAACGAAAGCGATGAATGAGAGAGAACGGAAGCGAGGAATGAGAGAGAACGGAAGCGAGGAATGAGAGAGAACGAACACGATGAATGTGTGATGTACTTTGCACTTCCAACTGGAGCGTATCCCAATGCCCCCATCTCATGGCACAGGACGTCGTTGGCTGGCTCAGGCTTTCTTACCCTTTACACCGTTTGGATGAGAGCGTCTGCTAAATAACTCAAATACACTGTAGGTTAAATTGGAATGTAAAAACGGTTATCAATATACCCATCAGTGGGGAGTCAGGAAACCTCCAAGAAGCCCCATGATGCAACATACATAGATAAAAAAGACATAGACAAAAGACAGAGGCAGTGTTGACCAGGTGAGGCGAGGTGGTGCGCGCAGGTTCTGTAACTCACTGCAAATGAGGGAATTTCCCAGGTCCCAGCAGTCTGGCACTTTCTCGAGGAGCGAGCACACAGAGCCGCGACATGACTCCCAGTTTTGCCAAACGGCCAACGAAATCCTCCTGGCCACCTCCTCCATATCCCCCTCTCGGGTGAGGGACAGGTAGTAGTCCCAGGAGAGGAATCGAGCCTCCATCAGCCTAGTCAGGAGACTCTGACGATCGCTGGAGGACGCCTCTCGAAGGGCTCTTCTCACCTGGCCGAGGACAACCTCGAAGGGGACCATTTCAGGGTTTGGAATTGGAAGCCTCTGAAGATGGAGACACTGTTGCTTCTGGACCTCCTTTCCCCCTTCTCGTCAGATGTTTGATTTCAAAGAACAAACGGCATTTTCACAGATAATGCAAAAGATGGTCAGGGTCGTCCAACATGAACAGATTTAGAAGAGGTTTTGACTGAACTGCTGATGCAATGTTGAAGGAAACAATGACTGCATTGTTGTACTTCAAAGGTCCTGTATTTTTGTCATAAGGAGGATGGCTGCTAAGTTTCACATCTACTTTCAACGTAAGGAAAACCGTTGGATTGCGGAATAACAATTTAGCTCAAACTGTGGATTTCACTTCCCTTTTATGCAAGTATTTTAACCAGATGAGAAATCAATAGAATAAATGCCCTTTTGTATTAGTCTGATATAAATGCCTGAAACACTAATAACAACATTAAATTCATTCCCATAAACAGAGAATTACACTCAAACTGTACATTTGGTTGCATCGGTGCTTTTTCATCTGCTGTACTGTGAACAGGGTTACCCGTTACACAGGATTGAATGAAATATTTTCTTTTAGGATTGGTTGACCAGAGTTAACGGAGCATTTTATTTATCTGAAGGCGTTAGTTTTAGAATAGTAGTTCAAGATGACTTTAATCAAAAACGAGTAAAATGCCAAAAGATGCCATAGCTTACTCATGGACTCGTTGCTGAAGAACAGAAGTCTTTCCTTTCCCAGTTAGCTCCTGCTAGTCACCGCCCGCGGAGAAGGGGAATTCGTCCCTATTCGCCCCAACGTCTGGGAGCCTTTTCCGGTCTGCATCTGGGAGCCACAGAAGCCGTAGTCATTGGCCTCTCATGTGGCTGGTTTAGAGCTCCGTTGCAGCCCTCTATTTACGGCTCAGAGAGATGGCCTCGCTGGCAGGCAGCTCTGTCCCCCCTTTAGGGCAAAGGCTACTTGGTGAAAACACAGACATACTAGATGTACATTTAGCTTGTGCATAGAATTTTTTTTTTTTTGCCAACCTGCTGTGAAAACTGTAACAGAGTGCTTCTTGACTTTGTGTTAACCGGTTAAATTTTAACCAAAAGGCTGAATTGGTGCTGAGATGATGAATCATTTAGCATAAATTTAACAACCAAAGAAAGACGGACAAAACCGACAGACAGACAGATAAGATAGACACAATACCTAAATAGTTATATAAAAGGTTGCTTTTCACAACAGTTAACAGTCCTGGGACACGCCCCAAGCAGGCCCAGGATAGGCAGACTGATTGACTGAATCCACTCCATATCTCTATGCTTATGTGGCACTAAATTTAAATAAATCACAACATTTGCGTCGACAAAAAATATCAAATGATACAGATTTTTGAGCACAGAATGTGAACCCACAGAACTTATTTTACCCCGACGTGGCAAATTAACTCATTACAGTGAATAGCAGGTTCTTTATACTTATTACACTATTAAAACAAATGTTCTAGATGCCCGCTTTACGTGCGTGGCACTGACGTCAGACCCTGACGGGCACAGGCCAGGCAGCAAGATCACCTGGGAGTTGTGTTTAGGTACATGCCAATAAAGGAGATTAAGCTCATTTAGAGCGAAGCCAGTAGCTTCCGCTGCTTCCAGGAAAAGCAGGGCTTTGCTAGCATGTTTGTCATAAACAGACCCGCACGACCTGCTAGCATGTTTGTCAACCCCGCTGGGTCCAACCGGGGCTCCTGCTAGCGGCTGCACCGCGCCAAGCGAGTGGGACGTTTGCAGGGGGCGGGGCCTCCTTGGTCTAGGTCCCTCCGGATGCACCTGGGTTGCCGTGACGATTCCCATACGTCTCTACTGTGTAGTATAGCGTGGCCGGGATGGGTAGCGAGAGTGGGCTGGCCCCTGTCACGGGCCCTCAGCGATGTGAGGCGCACGGCACAGCACCCCCCTCTCTGCCAGGCGCTTGGTGAAGAATGGCGTGGGAGTGTGGAAACTTCCTGTCCCCCGCCCACATCTGGGCCATAGTAGGCGGTGACCCATATATATATATATATACACGTGTAAAACTGTCTATTGGTTTAAAAAACAAAACAAAACTGTCTATTGGTTTAAAAAATAAAATAAAACTGTCTATTGGTTTAAAAAATAAAATAAAACTGTCTATTGGTTTAAAAAATAAAATAAAACTGTCTATTGGTGTTGCTTGCGGCTTTCTAGGTGCTTTCCTATTACAGCTTGTTTGCTTAGCAGACACATGAATCAACGTGATTTTACACAGCTAGCAATTTCTACAGCAGCCCACTTCTACAATTGGATAAGTGGTTTGGATATTAAATGTTTCCTGTTGCAGCAAATATGCTCAAGGTCCATTATCCATTACTCCTTGATTTCATTGAGTGCTCCAGCACCATTGTGAAGAGGAAAAGATCTCAAAATCTCTTTAACTGGAGACAATTCATTTATATATACATTTCAATTATTCCCCTCTCTTAGACTTAATGGCCTGCAGGATCCAGCCGTCGCTCGGTGGGGTGAGATTGAGGATCTCGGGGACCCCTGGTCTCTCTTTGCCCTTTGTTCTGGTTCTGGCCCGAGCTCGTAGTCTCCAGCTTGCTGGGTCTCGGAACCAACTGAGGGGAACGCACGGACATTAAACTCTTTTCAGTTTCGCCCGAATACCCTGAACAGACAGACCTGCACCACAGTTGCACCTTTAAAATAAGGCGGCAGGGAATTGATTTTTCTCCTCTAAATGCTAGGTGCACTGAAAACAGCTTGAATTTCTTGAGAATTGTGAAGACAAATAACATCTGATAATAACATCTAAAGAAGCTTAAATGAGCAGTTATTTTGGTATTTTTTGTATTTAAATCATCTTTTCATATAACTGCTAATTTTCAGAAGCACAAACTTCCTGTGAGAGTCTTTGATTTCTACTGAACATTAGCCTTTGTTTTAAGCTGCTAAAGAGCTTTGAGCAATCATTTCTGTTGTTTTTTCAACCCCCCCCCCCCCCACTCTGCACAGTTCTTTGTGAAGAATCTGACCAAGCAACATCATCAACAATCCTCTTAAATGCACACCCAACAATATAGATAGTTAAGCCATCCGGTTCTTGTTTTGTGATGAAGTGTCATTTAACCACGTCTTATAAAAAAATATAGTCGATACATAGTACTGTACTTCCCCTTTAAGATGAAATTTCGACTTTGCAATTTTTTTCCATTGCACTGGCTTTTTAAAGGTGAAGTGGTCTTTTGCGGGTTTCCATAGGGTATCACTGTACTCATACTGTACTCATCTCATTCCACTGGCGAAATTAAAGTGTTGAGAGCCCTCAGGAGCTTCTGCAAGTTTCCCCACGGATGAAAGGAAAACAGCCACAGGGTTGCAGACAGGAAGCAGCTGTGACCCTTGCTACTCCAGGAAGGGAATTTTATCACAGATACCATCGTCTTCCCTGATCCGTGGCCATAAATCTGACCATCACAGGCACATGACCATTTTTGGTAGCGATTCTTGATCGCAAACGTGGGAGCTGAAGGGTCGGTGAACAAAGCATCCACAGACTTGGTGGTAACCACTTCACTAAACAGCCTGAGACCAAGACACTAAAAACAGACTTGGTGGCAACCAAGACAGCCTGACACCAAGACGCTAAACACAGACAGCCTGTCGAGACAGCGATTGCGGTGCTAGATTTTGCGCAACAGGGACAGAAAAGAAAGAAACATAAAATAATCTCAAAGGGTTTTTCCCTAACAAGGGTCACAGTATACCGGGAACCAGGAAATACTCAGGCCAATCCACCCGAAACCACCAACCTGCCCAGCCAAAACGAACATGTGCTCTCTGGATTAGCAGTCTTCTAGCAGAGTTCTGGCAATTAAATCCTTCTTAGTGCATGGCAAAAGGGACCACAATCTGACAGAACAACCTTTTTACGTTTAGTAACAATCGTTTACTTCTAACTTAAGCAGTCTTGCAAGTCTGTTTCTTTCCTAAAAGCAGTAAATAAATAAAAGATAATAAGTTTCTTATCATTGGTTAGGTAAACAGAAAACTCGAACCTCCTGGCAGGAATGATTAGAAAAGCCAGCAAGAGGTAACTCGTCATGAGTCATGAACACAACAAAGACCGGTGAAGTCTAAATGTGGAGAGAGAGAGGGGAAAAAAATGTAGGCGAAAATTTAAAAAGCATATTAGAAAGTTTCTCTATTTATTAAAATACGATAAAAATAATGGATTTATAATTTAATAGAAATAAAGCTTTGTACAAAGGTTAAAAATAACTGTAAAGATTAAAAAAAAAAAAACCAATACAATTTGGCACTGATTATTTACATTGAGATCTCATTTTAGACTATTAATGCATATATAAATTAATATATACACATCGAGAACAAAAAAATGTAACAACGTATTTGAAATGTTACAAGTTCATTTTTCACACAATACCAAATGAAGTGCCTAAATACTCTAACTAGAGGGGTTGACAACAGGTTTACAAAAAACCTAAATATTGCTGTTCAGAAGCGAACCATCAGGGGCGGAACAGAGTTTGTGATGAGCGGATAAAGACGTGAGATGTTAAGGGTTAGCCTGTGTGCAGGTGACGACG
>JAOVYW010070677.1:0-15860 GCA_025775045.1 Hiodon tergisus
TGTGGTTGGGTGGGTGGTATAGGTTATTACAGTCCACAGAGCATACACATACTGCGCGCGCACACACACACACACGAGAGGGAGGGAGGGAGGGATAGGTTATCACAGTGCATACACGTACCGCATGTACCCACACACACACACACACACACACACACACGAGGGAGGGAGGGATATGTTATCACAGTGCATACATGCATCTCTCTCACACACACACACACACGATTTAACCACTGCAACAGCAAACCATCATGTGCAGAATTCTACTATATGAACTAAATACAAGTAAGATTTTTAAATTACAATTCCTACATCATAAAATAAAAAATAAAACATTGTCATATCAACTAACCACAAAGAAAAATCACAACAATGGGGGGGGGGGTTACCGTGTTTTTTGGGCAGGTCCACAGTGAATTTGTGCAGAACCTCCCTGGTGTTTCCCTGTAGCGTCCCAAACAGGGCACCACTCCCGTCAATCACGATGAAACCAAACTTGCTGTCATCAGAGAGAAGAGCTGTGAGGGCCTAATTAGAACCATGGAGAGAATTTCTCATGAATTACGTTTTGCAACTTTTAAAGCAAGCCATACTCGAACAACAGTCAAACTAAACAGGTATTATTGGTTAGTTAATCTTTGAACACCATAATAAGTCTCATTTTAAATTGAGAATGAAAACATCCCATGAATTTCTACATATTCCCCCAAAAAATATCTTGTCAATTCCAAACACTCCAACTCAAGTTGGATTTCATTTCAGTAAAATTGCATGTGTTGGGGGGTTACCTCAGTGTGGAACTTGTTATCACAGAGATACAGAGAGGTGTTGATGGGTTTAAATGGCTCAAAATCAATGTTCACTTTCTTCTCCTTGCCTTCCTCAGTGACAATGGTGCCACAGTACACCACCAAGCCATTTGGTGGCACTGCAACACAAATTGTAGCAGATTAAGGAAATGTTTAGGCAGCGTAGTAGGACTGTAGTTCCATCTAATTACAACAAACTGTGTAGATTTCATACATTTTATTTAATATCCAAAAAGAGAGACTTTCACACTTCATGGGAACAGAAATTGTGGATAAGTCTATATCAAATTGCTTACTAAATTTTTCAGTCCTCATAACACACTAGACCACATCTGAAAACTTCTAAGCAAACTTGACATGAGTTTTGAAAATGTGCTTAACACAGCACAGCAGGTCCTGCTATGAAGTCTTGGTAGACCACTTAATTCACAACACATTAGAGGAGTAACTCTCCATGTTCAAAATACATTAATATGAAAAGTGCCTTGTAGAAGTAATCAGACCCCTGACCAATGCCCTCATATTCCTGAATTACAAGTGGAACACCAAAATTTGGTTCTGTTTGACAATTTATTTTAAAACACTGAAACTCAAAATCAGTTATTGTAAGGTTGGTTTATGTTGGCAAATATTTGTAAAGTAAAGATTTGCCTTCAATATTTGACATGTAATAAACCGAAATATGTTGCTTGCATAAGCATTCAACCAACACATTAATATTTGGTAGAACCACCCTTTGCTGCAATAACAAGCATGTGTATACCCTGAGTGATTTTGGTTAATTCTTGGCAAATTTGCTACAGGTTGGTTGCATGACGCTTGTGGGCGGCAACTTTCAAATCAGATCAGGATCTTGAATGGCCCACTTTAGTATATAGATTTTCTCTTGTTCACTCCAATGCTGCTTTGGCCTTGTGCCTGGGATAATTTTCTTGCTGAAAGGTGAATTTCTTCAAGCTTTTTTGCCATCTAAAGAATTAAACCTCCAACAGTGTGGTTTTATCCAGAAAATGTGACAGCAACATTAATGGCTCACAGGGTGATGCCGATGGAAGGGTAATTGTGTCCTCATTAGAGCAAATTATTTAATCTGTGTAAACTGGGAGCTTCCACAGCACAAAGGTTGAATATTAATGCAAGCTACATATCGTTTTTATAAAACAATTCCTAATATAAACCCTCCTTACAAAAATGCATTTTGATATATCAAACAGAATAAAATTTCAATGCAATTCAGTAATATGAGAGGATTGGTCAGAGGCAATACATAGTAAGACATTTTGAACTAATAAGCCATATTCTCAAACACATTACTGCAACAGGCTTCAAAAGCATTCAACAGACTGTGCACATCTCTAATGAACTGCAGCAGGACCTCCACTCACCTTTGTTGTAGAGTTTGAGTCTCTGCTGCACAGAGGTGATCGCTCCCAGCACAGACAGCCGGTTTACTCTGCTCTTGATGTTGGAGGCTGTACCAAACTCGTCTGCCAGCATCTTGGACACACGAGAGATCTGGTCCTTGGGAGGGATGATCAGGGAGATCATGCTGGTACCATTTCTGAGCAAAGAGACATAAGGTCAGTCCCGCATGTACGCAGACAAAGGCAGAGATTTGATCCAATGGGGAGAGGGCATCAGTAAAATGCACCAGGGGAAAAAAACACCATCACAGATTCACAAGTATACGCACAGATTCTGGTTGGCAAGAGCATAGATTAAAATCTGGTCCATAAAAAAAATTAAGGAAGGCTAGGGAGAGAAGTACAAATGTTGGTAAACAATCATTAATCCAATTTTTAACCACTAAAGCTAACCAGAACATTATCGTCGCACGTATTATTCTCATCACATAGTCCAGATGAAGTTAGCTAATGTTAACTACTGGCTAATAATTATGTTAAATGCTTGTTTGTTCACATCAGTTGAATGCATCTTATATCTTCGTGCCCAAGTTAGTAAGGCAAGTACCTTCCTCAACCATACAGCAGCCTCTCCAAAAGAACATCTAATTGACTGATTCAACATAATTAACCAGAATGTAGCCTAGATCCATTTCCTTCTATTCTCAGCAGCAAGGTAATTCCAAGGTAAAATTAATTTGTATAGAGAATTCCTTCCAACAGTGGTTAAAATCTGGATCATTCGGGAACGCGGTAAAGCTCACATTCATAACCTTTTTTCTCAATTGGGTACTACAACCATATGCAACTTATATGTGGCCAGAAGCAATTTCCTTGTCACTAAAGACAATCACTAGAGCTTTTAATATACTGATTTCCCTGTAAATATCGAAGTCCCTTTATTAGAAACTTCCATCACCGTACGTTGTAATCAATGCCAGAGTGCTTAGCAGAGCATTTAAAAATGTCACGGCCAGAAATTCAATGGCATGTTATAAAAGCAAAATGAATAATATCTTCCAATTTATTTAGGATGAATGAACATTTTAAGACCCAATGTGTGAACCGGTAATAAGCACTGAGCATTAATTTGAAATGTTGCATGTCAAATGCACAAATGAGATTGCTAGTGTAGGCTACTAATAAGAAATAATTTTGTTAGGGATGGGGATATCATTTGAAAAGATCGTGATGACAGTGGCGTAACAGCAATTTTAATCAGGAAACACAGCATGATGCAAAGACACTGCTGAATTTCAATGTTTAAGAGCTTGGCGGTATTTGTTTTAAAGATTGAACATTTTAAAGAGATCTTTTGGTCAACGTTTGTTTATCAATAAATGTGAACGAAATCCTGAAATTGGTCTGAATAACAAAGAATTTGAAAAAATTCCCCTGGAATTATTCTGGGGTTTACGCACCACGGTTGCTGTTCTTTGTCAAGATTTGCCTCGCAACAACCATTTCCAGGAGTTTGATTGACTCTTCGAACCCGACATTCGCAACTTAACTGAGAAAGTTTCTCTTTCACGGTGAAGCAGAACACAAGCAATCCATCCCCAGATGCAGGCGGGCTGAGAGAGAGACGTGCAACACTCCATAGGACTGTTTGTTTTAATAATTCCCAACACATTGTGGAGCTTTCACACAAAGGTAAATTTTCCCTCAAATAAACCATAGCAGGAAACAGAATATCAGCCAAATGTGGAGTCCTAGTTAACAGTAGCCAGAAAATGTCTCAAACATATGCCATCAACTGAAAACAAATCAGATTTAATCTACATAAACTCAGTCCTCATATTAGAAGGCATATCAAACAACTATGTATAATTCCCCCCCAAAGTGTCACTTATACTTTTTTTTTTTTTTGTCGCAAGGGCTTATGACTGTCACTATCAATCTAAATGGTGTACTTTAAACTAAGTTAATAGCGGCTGGCCAAGCAGAATAAAGGGCTACTGAAGACAACTGAAAACCACCGTCATTACAAAGCCGTAGTATTCTCTACCAGCCACTACATTGAACCCAAACAATGTATACTTATTTCACCACTGAGCTTGGTTATTCCTCGACCGAGGGCATCGAACCCCTACGTCCTTATGCTTGCCAAATCCTCAGTTTTTCCGTAGTTCCTATATCTATCCTGAAAATGCCTCCCGTCGCAGCTGTTACTGCAGTTATCGGCTTCCTCTTACAACTTGCTTCTTTACTCCGGTCAGGAGATATTTAATTCCACTTCCCTCAGTCAAGATCTCAGGCTTACCCGCGCGCTGCCTCGAGGCTTTTGATTAGCTTCTTTATTTTCCATATCTCCACATTTCTGTCCGCCGCACTCGGGTCGTCCGCCATCTTTCCAGTTATATTCGCTTCAGCACCTGAGGAGGAGAAAAGGTGGTAGTGCGACTAATAAATAGGAGAATTAATAAGACTTTAAGAGTCACAAAAACCAGTGAAGTCAGCACCCTCCCAAACAGACAACACATCCAAGAATACAAACGTTTCTCACCTGACGAGCTAACCGAGGGAATAACTCTTTAACAAGCTGCGAGTGTCAGTAAAGTGCGCGAAGAATCGAGGCCTTCATAACCCCACCAGTCCACCCAATTCCTTTATACCACCAGAGAGTCCAGTATGGGTTTGACAAACGTGTTCCCTTTTTGGGTACAAAAGCTGATATTATCTCCTTCCCCACAAAAATAGTCTAAAATTGACGATACTTGCCTCGCGCTCCTCCGGTCCTTTCGGGTTCCGCTATGAGACCGCAGATTCTATTTTGGTTGATACGTGACGTATTTTTCGAGCCGGTTAGCTCTCCTTCCTGCGCGTGGTGCGACTGGGATCACGTGGTGGAAGAAGAAGGTTAAATGTCGTGTCGTCATATTGTAGGCACTAACTAGGGCTACATAACTTAACATGTTTTTATTAGTTTCTGGTTCTGGAAAATATATACAAATGAAAACCGGTAGAATAAGTCTAACGGTCTGGTACTAGCGTGACTACCTTGACACGCTGGTACCAGAAGTAAAAATAATGCATTAGATTCTCCTTCGACACCTTATACCATCAATGATTTCATTTTGAAGAGTTCGAACCCGCTTGTGTTATTAATGATATATACATTTTACCGGAAAATGTGTGAGTTTTTCGTAATAATTTTAAGGGTATAAGACCGTATACAGGTTCTGCACTTAACGAACTACATATCCCAAGACACAGAGAAAACGTTATGCACGGGACAGGACAGGAATCATCCTTGGAGAAGCTAATGCTTATCACGATCACCGACACAGTTTTGCCGCCAGATTCAAATTGAAATGGTGTTTTCTGCATATATATGACGTCCTTTTATCCATGTTTTTGTTAAGTTTCATAAGTATCCAAGTTTCATAGCTTGTTACCAGCATAAACCATTTCAATGTACAAGCATACATATATAAGAAGTGTTACATTTAAGCGTTTTCTGAAAATTTAGACTAAATAACGTCTCTAAACCAGAGTCGGTCAATAAGACTGGCTGTGACGGATCTTACTAAAACTCTCGAAAAGTTCTCAGTAGCTTATTGTCAATTAGATGATTAGATAATAATGCACTTCGTTACACACAGCGCTCCCCTGACTAAGAAAAAAAAAAAAAAAGCGTAACAAACGTGTTCCATGGTATACTGACCAAACTCGAGCGTTAAATCAAAAGAAGAGTTTGATTGTGTTCCTGTGCTTTGAAATCAAGTTAAAGCACCTGCTAGCTTGCAGCCGGTGTGTGTTTTTGTTGTCTCCTGGATTCAGAGAACTAAGAAAAGGGGGTCACAATTGTGCAGTGACGTCTGGGCTCTGGTGAATGGATAGCTGTTCTCCTGGAGCTGCTGCAGTGCATCTCTGTGGAAAAAACAAAACAATGAATTGGGTCATGGTCTATCCTATTTTCCGTTACTACATCAGATCAAGCCCAATCATTATTGTGCTCTTACAATATTATACAGGTTGGGGAGAGTTTATTTTCTCTTCTTCCTCCTACTTTATGTTCTCTTTAACTTAAATATAACATCTGCTAGGGCTGAGGTCTGTTCATTTTGTTGAGCACAGAACAGGTACTATTTATTCGGATCAGTATGATTCAGAGTGTTGTGAGAATACTTTGTGGTGATGTTACGATTAATGATGGTGGTTTTGTGTTAACACAAAAGCAGATGAATGGCTATATGCAGAGGCGGTGATTATTGATGCATGCATCCTAAGACCTAACACAGCTGTCTGGTGAACCCTGCACAAGTTCAGCAGATTTTATAGGTTAAATATTGTCCCTGCGCAGCGCCATTGATTTGGGTCTAGTGTGGCGGTGGCGTGTCTCCGGGGCTGAGCTCTCCTACTTGCATAATTAGGCACATTGCTCAAAATTATGAAATTTTAAAATATGGGAATACCCCATTTGTGACATTTCTGTCCAACCTCCTAAAAAACGGTTTATGAATGTATTGATTGTATTAATCTTTAATGGTATATAGTTACACGGTAATTAGTATTGGGATGAATATGAATCCTACAATAATTTTAAATTACATTTGGTTACTTAAAAAATCGTTTCCATAATTTTGCCTACCCCTTATAATCGTTTTGAAACGAACTGCTTATGGAGTTTTACATTTAAATTGGAGATTATTTAATGCTGAAACGGTTTAAGTTAGTATGCCAATCATTATCATCCCTTGAACGCACCTACATCCTTCAGGTTTTATCTGAAATGATTGATCCGTCAAACGACATAAATAACTACTGTTTGCGTGTACAAACTCTGTGGTTTTATTAAAGCAAATACGATTACAGATTATGATTTACGAATTGAAATTCGTAATTTAAGTCCACACCTATACTGTTAGCTCATTGGTGCCTTTCGGTTCCTGGATACGAGAAGAAATCCCATTGAAAATGGCGGATTTTCGCGTCACACGTGAATTTTTCCACTTCACTGAGACTGAGAATGACTACTCCAGAAATGTCCAATCAAAAGACCCAAGTTGCGTTTCTTCTATAATGGTCGACCAATAAGGTAGGTGCTTATCAAACGGAGGCAGCACTTTTTGTTGTGCGCAGTGACGTAGTGTTAGATGCGGGTCGCCGATTCTGGGCTGGGTTTCCATTTTCATCGCAAGTATATGCGAACAACAACATGGAGCCAGAGATGGAGGACAAAACGTTGGAGCTCATGGTAAGTTTATCTGAGACCCCCCCCCATATTTCCCAGTCGGGGATCTTGGTAGTATAAAACTATACCTATTTAAAGACGGCAGGTGAGAGGACTAGTCGAGATCAAAGTAAGAAATGGCCCCGGATCAGACTGTGGTGGTGGAAAATAGGAGGGGTAGCGAAAACGAGAAACAAATACAGAAAGGAAAGGCCTGAGGTTGCCCCTTTTCATAATCAAACCGAGTCTGCAGTCTTTATGTAATGGTGATAGAGAGAAAGGCATGACAATAGTAGGACCTGACGGGCGGCCGTATCTTGGATGCTCGGGGAATCGGGGTCTCAATGCGGCGTCGCTGCGCCATTCTTCCCGGCAACACCAGTTCTGGGGGAAAAAAGTGTGTCGGGAGTGTACCCTAAATGTGAAAAGTGTTGCTGCTGTGAAATTTTAAAGTTGTATTTTTGAGCGACGTAGAAAAGAGGCTGCCAAATCTAGCTGGCGCTGTGATTATTCCGGGTGTACGTTTTGTGATGTTCACTGTTTACAGGCCGTTTAAAAGCTGATGAATTGTGCTTTTAGTTGCATTGAGATTGCATTGAGTTGCAAATATATATTTTTGGGACCTATTATAATATAGGTGCTAACATTACAGCTGACGGTGATAACATTGTTATCATTGACGGTCTTGCTTAGCTTGATGGTGGTGTTTTTGCTTGTGTTGTGATATTACATAGTTAAATCTCTTGTCTGCGTGGTTGTTGTGGACTCATTTGACGTGTGGCTTTGTGTTCGGATTTGTAGCTCCGTTGAATACAAAATATAAATATTATTGAGTGATGATGGTTTGCATTTTATACATAACATGGACGTAGGTACAAAATGAAAAACCTTAAATATAATGTGGACTGCTATTATGTTGCAATATTATGTTACTTTTCTCTACAACGGTATGGGAAAACATCAACTGGACACATTTAGTTGTTGTATAGGGTTCTAGACCTGAGTGTGTTGGGTATTTCTAGTGGGACATTTTTTTTTGTTGCTGCCAAAAGTGATTATAATTTCGTGAATTGTAGCAATTTAATTGAATTTGCTTTAATTGAATTTACTCAAAACTTTCTTAAGGGAACTGGCTGTGACCATTTTAATGAATTACATGTTTTTCAATTTTATGGCACTTTAAGGGAGATTCGATTTCCTAGTCAAAATAGTAAAATGTCAGCAAAAAAATGTTTACCTAAAATGTCTGACACCCGTTTACATAGGCATTGATTTACCATTGCAAACCAGTTTCAGTTCACATACACCAGTGTGTTCCCGGAAGGTGGGGTGTGATGATATCTGTATATGTATGTAACACAATATATAATAAACTATAATACAGCCAGTCCGTTCTCCCATGTCCTCTACGATTGTTGATCGCAAATGACATGGAACTTCACCAGTTTGTAGATGATTTGTTACTGAGTTTGCAGTAGTCTACACTGCTTGTTAAGCCGATTATGAGAGTGTCTGCAGTGTTTTCTTCCTGGCTGAGTCTGTCTGGTGCTGTTAAGTGAGCGTCACGTATATGAACGTAACTTTCTCTGTGTCAGATAGTTAGAGCGTGAATTTTAAGCAGTAATACATCCTCAGTATACACAGAACACTCCTTGCATATATTGCGGCACCTTTATTAGATATGTGACAGATTTAATGGATTTATTAGTGTTTCCCCAAGCTGAAGCTGAAGCTTCCTCACCCAGTACATTGTTTATTTGTATCAAGCGTTCTGTTCCACGTGCAAATTGTGCATGTTGTGTTGACCATTTTGTTTCTCTTTGAAGACTTTCTTCATCTGTAGATGGGGAAATTCTCCAAATGATGGTCCGTTATTGGTGAGGCACGTGCAGGCTTCTTGTCAAGAAGACGCATAACATTAAATTGGGTCAAACATTAGCTAGTGAGCTGCTGATTTATGAATGAATGTTGGCTAACTGTAGACAATATCAAACCAGATATTTACGTTAAACTATATAATCAAGCAAGCTAGCTAACTTTAGGAAACTATCAGTAAGTAAATTCTCAGGGGTTAATTTGCTAGCTAGCTTATCGATATGTCCAGGGTAAAAATTGATAACCCTCAACTAGCTTATATCGCTAATAACCTTAGCTTACCGTTAATGGTCATATTAGTTCCCCATAAAAGATTAATCGGGTAGAACAAGGAAAGCGTCCTTTTAGACAGAGCATGATTATTCAGAATCCTCCTGCTTGCAACAGCAAATCCTTGAATATGCCGCTGAAAGTCCCATGTTATTTTCTGAGAGTGTAGTTGACTACATTAATGTTCTGACTCATGAGGTCTTTTGTGTAGTGCTTTTGCACCTCTGCTTGTAATTACGAATCTGAATGCAATCCAATCACCTTGGCCACACTGCAGGGCTACACAGCCCTTCAACCAGGAGGCGAGGCTTGTCCCCATCAATTTGACAGAAGACGCTGTTTAGCGATGGGCAGAGAGAAGCACTGGTGTTATCAAATCCATTCCCATCTTGGGTAGCACGCCTGTCATATCTGCACTGCTGCTGAGCTCTCGGCAAATGGCCTGATCTGGATGAACCTGCTAAATCTAGATCATAGGACTCATAGTCTGCGGAACAGCGCCTTTATTGGCTGAGCCATTCCGTATCCCCCTAGTTTTACAGTATACGAATGCTAGTAAATTTATTTCCGATCAATTCCCTTCACCCTAGAGTTTAGTTTGATTTGGTAGGAATTATATTCCAGACAATGGGAAAGGTTCGTTGATAAAAGTGGTTTTTGAGGAATGAATATATTCTTTGGTCTGGAATCCTATTAAATAGCCATCCTGGAAACCTGCCATCCTGGAAATGGATGTGGAGAAAAGGCAGAGGTGAAAATGAAGGGAATAGGAAAGTTTTGATCAGTTGGCAGAGAAGAGAATGGCTTTGATATTTTTATTCTTCTAAAAATAGTTTATTCTGGTTTGCTTTGCTGCATAGGCATTGTCTGAATTATTAATTGGTGATTGAAGATGGGAAAGGTAGAATTAATGAACTGTTAGCTAGCTGTAGCCAGTATTAAACCAGATATTTTTCATGCACGTGTGTGGAAGTACAGAAGTCACGCAAAGATTAATCAAGGTAAAAAGCTATGTTTGGAGAGTGCTGTTGCCTGCATTGTGCACTTGCTTTTATTTCCTAATATGATTTCTATTATAACAGGATTGCGAAATTATTGATGGGGAACAAAAGTACCTTTGCCGCGGCACAACTGGACCTGGGCACGGCACCAAGTTGCTGGTTATGTGCAGGTCTGCTGGAATAGGGTTAGGCGTTGTGTGTATCTGCGGTTTTGTGAGTGCATGGATTGGAAGTTTACAGCGTAGTAGCTGCAAAGACATTGACACAAGTCCCCACATGCAGCTTGGCCTTTGAAACCACCCTGGTAGTAAAGCATTTATCGTTAAATCACTTATCAGTGAGTCCAAGTTAAATGCAAAAAACAGTATACTGTTTGGTGTGGTTCATGCTTTGAATAATTATGATAATTTGTTATTTTCCACGTTTTAAAGCAAAACATGGTAATCGCTTCACCTTGTGTCCAACACTTGATTTCCATGACCATGATTTGTTTTGTGTTTGAAATTCAGAGGGCATAGTGGTGAGATGGGAAGGGGAAATGGGTGTGCGGTGACCATATTTTGCTTTCTCTCTACCTTTTCCTCCCTCTCTCCCTGGCATGGGTGAGATGAGCTGTGGCCAAGCCATCAAGAGGTTTATCTCCAGTCAAGTACCAAACTGCAAGAACCAAGAATAGAGTGGGCCACCTGTGGTGCGCTGATGGTTTTCCACCCTGCCATCCAACAAAGGGCTGAAGCTGCTGAGATTTCAACTCAGCTGTTTATTATACTTTATTATTATTATTATTATTATTGTCTATCATGCTGTTTTCCAGGCGTTATCACAACTGCCTAGGGAGGGAAGGGAATAACTTTAGAGTTTGCTTCAGATTGTTTTTCTATTTTTATTACTGGATTATGCAGTCTGTTCAGCGCTTTTTGACAGTTGAATAATAAAATTTGATTGTACGGTGGAACGGGCTGTGGTTGATTTTGTTTTAAATGCATCTAAGCTAAGTATAACAAACCACACTGTTTTCCCATAAATGACACATTATACCGTTTTGTGCAAATAAAAGTCTAATATACAGGTTATATTAAAAGCACCTGTGTAACACACCCCTAAAGGGTACCATTGTGTTTTCACCCAGAACTACTTCACGCTCTTAGTCTTTTGATTGGGAAACAGACTTTTGATTTGAAATAGACTGCGGATTTAATATATAAAAAAACTTCAAATATTTTGGTGTGTGTGTGTGTGTGTGTGTGTGTGTGTGTATATATATATATAATATATATTTTATTTATTTATTTAACCTGAACTGGTTTCCATTATCTTTAAATAACTTTAAAAAAAAAAATGTAACCATCATTTTGCTGTGTTTTTGTTACACATGAAAATAGCTGTTATGTTAAAACGGCTATTGCATTCATTCTACATCACAGTACAATCACGTTGATGAAAATTGCATGCCAATAATTATATATATATATATATATATATGTGTGTTAAAGTTTTGTTATGTATTAATAAGGGGCTATACTACATTTCCAGGCTTTCGCAAACATGGAAATAGGCCAATTTGTAATGTTACGATGGGCTCCTTTTTATACTTTGGTTAATACTTGTACACATATTTTACCATGACATTAATGCTAGTTGTGTCAAATTTTGCTTCTCATTTAATGTGTTATTTAAAATTATTAAAAAGAGTGAATGTGTTTCAAAAATTTTGGCCAATGTCGTTTCCAAATGTCTTTCTCTCAACATTGGGGTACAAATAGTAGGCTTACGTCCACTTCTGATACATTTTCACGTAGTAAATCTCGTCATCAAATAAATACTAACAAATTCCATAAACGGAGTTGTATGATTTCCAAAATAGTAATATACGTCTTACAACAAAACATGTTATTGAATTTGAGAAGTTGTACTTAATTATTAAAACATTCCAGTATTTTTGCTCTGAGCCTCTTTATATGTTATCTGGCAAATTGAACCCAGTGAGGAAGCATTGCGAGAGTTGAAAAATGGCAGATTCGTACCAGTGTCACTTCAGACATGGTTTAACATGACGCTTGGTTTCCAGATGATGTTATTCGTGACAGCTTCCATTCCACGCAATATTCTCTGATAGTATGTTATGTGTCTAACCTATGTCATGGGAGCAGTGATATTATTTAGCTTTGCATCATTGTTCTGTTGATTTGTCCTAATTTGTCAGATTGTCCTACCGTAGCGGAAAATTACAGCGGTGTTCTGTCGATTTGTCCTAACTTGTCAGATTTCCCTGCCATACTGCAAAATTATAGCTATATCTATCGATAGATATACCACATCAAAAAATCCTACTGTGGGTTTCTGCTTCGCGTCTGTGACTATGTAAAATAATCCAGTGTAATTTTGACGAAGATTCTTATTAGGCAATGGTAGTATGATTTGACAGTGAAAAATACCCTATCAGATTGTCCTACCAGTGTAAAATAAACGTAGGATGATTTTACAGTGATTTTGCGTTTATTTTATACTGGTAGGAAGATCTGATGAGGTATTTTGTTTTTTATTTATTTATGATGGCTAATGCTCTTTTTGTCTTGTTGCCAACTTCAAAAGGGTGCAGAGACTTTCTTACTTATGACGTTGGTGGGCTTTGCTTGAGCTAATAACAACATGGGGACGTGATTCAACGTGCAATACACATTACAAGATATGGCAGTCTGCCATGCTTGCTCTGTCTGAGTGTGGCGGAGATGGGCTGGAATTGTAAAATGATGTATGTGGATGTTATATTTAAATGCTTGTTAAAAGTTTTTCGAAGGCTTTGAGTTATTAATAGAATCAGAGAAGGCCATTGACATTCTTATTTGGGGTCTGATATGCTAATGTTGTATTGCTTAATTGTTTTAAGATACTTAACTGACTGTTATGGACATATTTCATATAAAGGTATATATCCGGGAAGGTACTCTCTTTCGGGGTAAATTGTATAATTTGATAATTATTGAGGGACTAATCGAATTAACAAAAACAAAGGGATGTGCTATATTTCACAATCTTTAATGTTGTCCACCCCAGACAGGTTTGGGTGACCTCCTTTAATGAATACATTTACCCCATTTAACTAATATAGCCATTTTTAATTATAATCTGTCATTTTTAAAGTTGGTTGTTGAAATACCGGCACTGTACAATGCCGAGAATGATTTTGGCAAGAATGGGACAATTTATTTTTTTTACGCACAGCTTTGGTGTTTGTGTATGTCTAGCTGTGAGCTTGCTCTGCGACTATCATTGCGCTAAAAATACGTTTTTCATTTAATTGCTTTCACTGAATTTCAACAAACAAATTTATTCTAGACTAATTTTCAAACCCGAAAAGGGCTCTTCCTACCACCATGTGCCGATGTTTTCTCATGGGGCTGCTGCTTGGTCTCCATCGGCTTCGAGAATCAGTGCCTGTAGTCTTGTTTGCTTGTTTCAAGAAAAGTCAGGATGATATTTTCATAGACTTGCACAACCATAGACTATATTACCATCAATGAACATGAATTGTTGGAAGGTAATATTAAGTGTGTGATTTGTTATATCTAGACTGGTTATTCGTTAAAAATAATAAAAGCATTGTGGTGGAAATTTTCTTTCAGTATCCGCTTTACAGCATGCATATATTTTGATAATGTCAAATTTACAAAGGGTCCTTTCTACTTGCTGTTACTTTTATAATGTATTTAAAGGTTTTTGGTGCATCTACTTTCATTTGAAAGGTGGAAAAACTGAACTCGCAGCCATGCAATTTGTTCTGCAACTCGAAAGTCAGACAATGAATTAAAGACTCTTAAATAAAATAATCTATTGAGTCCGGAATATAGAGATGTAAACATATAAAGATGACAACATCATTTCTTTGTATAACTTTGAAAATTAAGTTAATGTTGTGGTGTAAGTTACTACAAATTATAGTTTTGACTTTCTTGCATTTATTCTGGAAAGGTTTATTAAACCTTTTTCTTCCAGGATAGTAAAACCAATTTATTCCATGGAGAAAAAAAAGCACCTGCCTGAATAGTTTTCCAATTCTGTTACTTAATTTGTTTTCCCTGCATTGCACTGATATGTGTTCTGTTACAGTGTTAATATTGTGATTTTTAAGTTTTATGTGTTGTAACGCAGGAAGAAGTTCCAGGTAGATGTCATGTGGCTTGAAAAATCAGAGTGAACCCAGGCATTTATATTATTGATCCTGCTGCTGTGGAATTTATGCTGCTGTGAAAGACAGAGAAGTGCTGGAATGGGGACTTCAGTGTGCCTGTGCACGTGCTGTGTGGGTTTTAGTGTGTGTTTTATTTCCTTTGTGTGCAAGTGTGCGGCCTTTCTCTCTCTCACATGCATGTACTGGTGTTTAAAAGGAAGTGATGTAGTTATGAAGAGCTAGCCTCACTGTGGTCTTTGTCCCGTTTCACTTTGCTGAATTGATATCTTCAACAAATGTTTGTGAAAACAGGCCGTACCACCGGTGTATACTGAGGGAATCCAAGAAGGAGCGTATTGAGACAGATAAAATTGTTTGTGATACACTATTTTCCCAGTAGTATTTGCTTTTAATTAACACAGCATAAATGTTCACAAAGAGAACCATATTCTCCCTTTACATCATTCTGTAGAGCCTATATGATTGTCACCCCATCATCTTCATGCTCCTTCTGTGTCTTGTGTGTGTGTAGGTGGGTGGGTGGAGAGTCCCATTTCCCCCATGCCTTACCTCTGTCCATCCACCTTACCCCTCTCTCTCTCTCTCTCTCTCTCGCTCTCTCTCTCTCTCTCTCTCTCTCTCCAGTGCTCTGTGCCTCGCTCTCTCTGGCTGGGCTGCTCCTCGGTGGCAGAGAGCTTGTGTGCACTCAGGTGTCTACAGAGCATACCCAGTGTCCGGGCCCACACTCAGGTTCTGCTCTTAATTACTCCTGTGGGCAGAGTGCCCCTTCCACTTCCCTTTGCCTGGAGCTGTCAATCCTTTTCAGATTTCATTCATACTGCGTGTGTGCCTGTGTGTTTCATCAAAATTGTTGCAGGTACACATCTACTATGTAGGCAAATCATTTTTATCAAAGATCCTAACACTCATGGAAAAGATCTACCTAGCAGATAACCATATAAAGAAATACTGTGAGGACCTGTTATTAGTTCCCATATTACAGAAATCATCAGACTGTACTTTGTTCAGGAATTGTGCTGAGAATAGTATAGTTTTGGGATCCCCTGTGTGTGTGTGTGTGTGTGTGTGTGTGTGTGTGTGTGTGTGTGTGTGTGTGTGTTTGACAGACTGAATACAATGTAAGCAATTTCTAGAAGC
>JAOVYW010070688.1:3045-20795 GCA_025775045.1 Hiodon tergisus
TTTGCACGCGTTAACATGAGACAGATATTGACACTAGCCCAGTTTGCACGCGTTAACATGAGACAGATATTGACACTCGCCCAGTTTGCACATGTTAACATGAGACAGATATTGACACTAGCCCAATTTGCACATGTTAACATGAGACAGATATAGCTGAGACAGATTTTTTTTCTGTCATTATTCTCATTTTCCATCATTGTCTGTGAAAACTATATTGGCTGAAAATACCGTCAGTTAGGAGGAGTGGAGGTAGTGTGAACAGTGTGAATAACAAGCTAACCCAGCAGCTGGTGTTACACTAACTTCACTCACACTCATAACGTATGTTAGGGATAATGGGAAAAGTAAAAAACTAAATGGCTTGGTAATTTTTCAACAGACAGATTTTAATTCTGTGCGATAATAAACTACGAGGGAGCAAATTATTCTTCTTGCTGAATTTAATTCAAGCCTTGTCAATGTAATTACTGATCAATATGAATCCAAACGAATAAATTAATTTAATAGCACACTCTTCAAACCTTAAAGGATAATTCCTTGTTATTCAACAGGCATTTCAACATTCAACATTTTTGATTGATTATAATTTCTATATGCTTCTAATAAATAATATTCAAAAAGGAAACTGTTTTGTATTGAAATGTGATTTCATTTTTTAGTCTTCGCATGCTCTCAGTAATTCAGGCTCCATATGCAGTGTTATCATTGATAGTTAATTAGCAAGCTGTCTGGCTAAATTCATGTGCCATGGTAAAGTGCCATAGTTCAGGGGTTAGTGAAAATAAGAAAATTTTAAATCCAACTTCTGATCGTATTTTAAGCATATTACATTTTTGCAGACAAAATAGTCGCTGGTTTCTTAAAAAAAAAAAAAAAAAACACAGCCGTCTGACTGAAACCCACGTCTGCAATTACACAATAACTTTAACATTTAAAACTTTTTTGGAACAACTATAATCAAACTGTCTCATCAGAGCTCTCGGGATGGATGACCCGCCACTGTAAATAAGGCCCCACTGAAGTTTAAATGAATTAAACCTATTAAAGTAATTCTTTGTTTAGTACTCTGACCAACTTAAGCATGGAAGTGTGAGATCGCATAATTTTTGGACCCAAGATCATTTATTATCTGACAGGCTATAACGATTACCGGTGGACATATCGCCCTGGAAAATAAACCTCAATCATGCACTATTGCCAGTTCTCTGTTAAAGCAGGCTACGCCCCATCCTACACTGTCCACACTATGCTGGGAGCAAACACCAAAAAGGAAGGCGTTTCAGATTTGTCATTTAAATGTGAAGCAGACTCTGTGCTAATGATTCACCGCTCTGACAGCTTGGCCCCATCAGTTTATCCATGTTTTTGTTTTGGGTGGGGGGGCTTTCTGGCCCTGGACTACGTTAACTAACCTAAAAAGGTTCAAATTCTCATCAATCAGTTCAGTTAAGTTAAATATTAAAATATTTAAAAAGTAAATGCATAATTAGTGTTTTAAGTTAACTTCTGACGAGGGACACCCTCCTGCATGACCATATAAATTGTATCCAGTCAGACGTTCATTGGAAGGCACATTTTATTGGTTTATTGGTTGTTTTGTTTTGTTTAGTCACACATGTTGACTTCATATAATTCTGTGCTGGTGCTTTGGTCCAACCCAATTCACTCAAGATAAGTCATCACTGCCCGGGTTAAGTGAATATGGTTTTTACTCATATGCAGTTTATTTAAAGAGAGATGGAAAACCTTTTTGATGGAGGCAATGGTATTAGAAAGTGACCTATATCATTTATTATATCTTTTGAAGGCCTGCCTAATGTTGTGATTACACAAAGACAATACTGAAGTCAGCCCCCTTTTAAACTAATTCTTGAATGGTATTTATAAAATCCAATTAATAAAGTAGGACATTGGCTTCAATAAAAGACGTTAATTACAAAATATCAGAATTGTGATAAGTATCTATTAATCTTATTGGTTTAATACCTGAAAAATTCCTATTATTTTAATATAAACATAATTGTTATTACTACAATGTATTCTGTCACGATGCTATTGATAATCATAACAATAAGAAGTTGCTCCGGAGAGAACCAATAACATTAATTGCCTGGTGATGAGAAATTAGATTAGTGTTACAAATAATTTAGTCTCCATTTTTTTCACTTCAGAGGGCAGCTGCAAGGACAAAGAATTGGAGCAAATTAGCCCCCCAAACGGGGCTTGAGTTGTAGATCATGTCACTGAAACACATCTACCCTTTGCCTAACGATTCCCATCCCGTTGTCACGTACAATTTCAGCTCCTTCAGGCCGTGAATGAAAGGGCTTGGCTGCGTCTGCGGGTGTCATCTCAACCCCGCTTGCTCTTTAATGGTGAACTCTCTTTCCGTCGGCAGTGCGCCGCCCGTCTGGAATGTGGGTGTCTTCTTCAGGCATGAGAAGTAGCAGCCCTGAGCCGGCGGACACGAGCAGAGACCCAGTAGCTGTGCACAGTCACAGTCACATCCCAGAAAGTCTTAACTTTAAAACCAATTGTCAACCACAACCAGCAGACTATGTGTATATCTTAAAATGTACTCCCTGAGAATGAATAACACGTTTACAAACAGCGTGCTTAAAACAACTTTATTGTGCCACTATTATTGATATTATTGCTATGCACACACTGCATTGCCCCACAGTATTCCTGAATAAGGCCTATTACATCGGGATGGGTCAGATGTACGGATCTGGTGTTTCAGTTATCTTTCCCCTTGTTTCTCCATTTAAACAACATATTTACTGTGAACACCATGGCTAAGAGCTGCACTTGCAGTTTGGAAAACCCTTGCCAAGTGGCCACTTTAAACAATTGATCTGGCCTGTTGAACTCAAAACGGTTTTCTCGTGTGCCTTAAAAACGTCACTTTTTTTGTTGTTTTTCAGTCGACCCGTTTCGACCAGCACATCCAGTACAAAGAAAACGGTATACAACGACAGCATCCATCCTCCGTTCTTGAATGTTCACCTTTGCTCGCATAAACCGGACCTCATTAAGAACGAAGGCGAAACTCTCTGAGAATATATTCAGTCGTCATTTAGCTAATGAAAGCCTTAATCCAATTCCCCCTGCATGGCCCTGGATTACGCTGATGCGGAATACAGGTGGAGCATCTCAATGTCCCCCAATGAACAATGGACTGCGGTCTGCAAGGCCGCCAGCTGCTCCTCAGCTTCGGGGGGGGGATTATAAAGGCAAAAGCTACAACACAGCTGACAGCTTGGTTATCTCGTTTGGACTAAATGAAAATCATGGCCTGAATCCATCCAGGGAGATTAGGTGAGAGAGAGAGAGAGAGAGAGAAAAAACAGTGAGTGTACTGCTAATGTCCTCGCACACATGTTAATTTCAGCAGGCACAGGAAATGGCCAGATTGACCTCCACGGCGGGCGGCTCCTGCACTTTCAGCCGCACGGGGGGGAAGGGTCCGCCCGTCATTGAGTTGTAAGCGATTTAATTGAGATGGACGGGTAATTGTGTTGAGGGGAAATAGGACATCAGAATGCATACATGGTGCAATTTCAGACGAACAGCTCTCAGCTCAGCTCCGGAAACCCCTTTTTACTTGATAAGTATATCAGCTGTTTTCAGTCAGGGTTGCTATTAAGTAGTTTATGAAATGACAAAAATTGAAACGCGGCCGTAAGTGGACGTACTTGGAGAATTAAGTTTTTTCCCTTTCCGTGTTTCCTTTCCATTTTTTAGTTTTTACATCAGAATATTAAATGTTTTGGTAAAACATATTGGTATTTTTAAAACTTTGACTTTTTGACTATATAACAATTTTACTGTGTGTTTAGGACGTGACACGCTAGAGTAACGGACGGAAAAATCACACCACTAAAGGACCGTCTCAGGATTACTCGGTGACAAAATCAGGAGTTAATTTAAGTCTGCTTTGGCTTTAACTTGAAGCAAGTGCCGTGGGCACACCACACTACAGCGGGAGAATAGCAATGGCTTGTGGGTAATCAGCTCCTTCAGGACTTGTACAAACAGTGGCGCCTGTACGTATTCTGAGCCACTCAGTCTTGATTAGCATTTCCCCACAGGCAAGGTTAAACTCGTTATACATGTAGCGTGCTTTGCCTGAACCTTGAGGGTGTGTCCGGAGAGTTGGTATGGGGCGGCGACAGGGCGTCATGCTTGCTTTTGACAACAGGGGTGCCACAAATCGTTACGTACCATTTGGTAAAAACCTCAGGGTTTCTTTTCAAGGCAGTATGAAAGAGAGAAACTAGTCTCATAATTTCCAAGGTTACTGAAAGTTAAACAAAACAGCGAAGAAATACTATTAGCAGTAGTAGAGTGGTGTAATGATTTCCAAAAAGTTTTTTTTTCTTCTAATTTTGTGGGGTTTTTAAAAAAAAAGTAAAACATGGAATTTTAAGGAATGACGATGGATCCCAGGAATGCAGGTACTCTACACAACTCTCCTTTCAGACCAGAGAGAAATTCCTGACCACAATGCCATGGGGTGTGTTATTGATTAATATTTGAAAGTTTGATTATTAATGCTGTTATCCCTGTGTGAGGCACACAAGAAGGCATATTCAACCATTTGCTAACAAACCTGGAACAAATGCAAACCCCCCCCCCAAAAAAAAATGACTCAGCGAGTTCTACCAAAGAAGTGGATCTGACTTCTCGTCAGTAGAAAAATATTAAATGTCTACGGCTTTTGCACAGCAGGGTATGTCTGTCAGTGGAAATTCACCTATCCATTTAAACAGAGAACACTGTACGGCAGAGGTAGCCAAAGCCAAGGGATCAATGAACAGTACAGACCAGCTCTGATTTGTGGTAAGAGTTTCCAGGGAAGCCGAACTGTACAATCTGGTGGGTAGCTGGACCAGCAGTTTGGGGGATGCTTTTCATAGAGAGAGCACTAACGTTCAAGAGATTGGTTCTTTGACGAGTGTAACCGTTTTTATTGTCTGTGCTGTCCGCCAACCAAACAATCGATCGCAACAGCACACAGAGACGTGAGTGGGGACAGGAGTATTCGAAAATTACAGAATATTTGCTGATACAAGTAAGTGAGGGCTCAGGACACAGGAAGTGTTCAAAGGGCACGCTGGTAAGACCTGAGCTCGCTACAAAGGCTTCCAAACGGCAGGCTGTGCATTGGGTTTTTGTTTGCTCAGTGATACTGTAATGCACCGACAACCAGAGGAAGGAGGAAGTGAAACAATGACAGAGAAAGACGAGATAAAGGGAAAAAGGGGCTTGATTGGGGAGGGAAACCGACGGCGCTAGATAATCAGCATGAGGAATAAAGGCAACAAATGTCTACCCTGAGGGCCTACAAGCCTCTAAAAGCAAAAAAAACAACAGCTTCAACGAGGGTTTATGCACTGAGTAAATCCGAGTGCTGTGGTTCCTGGTGAGAGAAGAGCTTCTCGAGGTCCAGGGAACCAAACGGCGGTCAGTCAGGACGTTTCCAAGTTGCGGAATGCGGATTCAGAAGGAAGCATGATGGGTGATGATGAGGATAGAGGACCTGGATGGCTAGAGGAGGAACCCAATGAAGAAAATGAGAAGAGAGGGTCATAAAGCCTCCTTTTTCTCCCACGAGTGGGGAAAGCTAACCATCTCTTAGTCCAGACATTCTGACTGGAGCCAGTACACTATGCCCAAATTTTGATTGGCGCCAGATCACCACGGGACATAGCTTTACATTTTCCCACCCTGTAATGGTTGGATCCAAGAGTCGGTGGGTGGGAAGCATATTTGCTAAAAGGACGGTGAGGGATTCAAAAAGCAATGTTGTTATCCTTATGTGAGGCACAAAAGCAGGCATGCTATTCATTACCAAACCTGGAACAAATTCAACCCAAATTGTGCCCTTATTAAAACTTCAAGCCCTACC
This sequence comes from Hiodon tergisus, assembly GCA_025775045.1. Classification (NCBI taxonomy): domain Eukaryota; kingdom Metazoa; phylum Chordata; class Actinopteri; order Hiodontiformes; family Hiodontidae; genus Hiodon; species Hiodon tergisus. The sequence goes on from JAOVYW010070688.1 coordinate 8,963, forward strand.
GCGGTAGCAATTTTCTCACCCACGGCGGCTGTGTGCCGTGAATTAGACATGAACATTTTTGGTCAATCTCCATCCACCTACATTCTGGGTAAAAGCTTCCTCTTCCTTTTCAAGGCGGACGCTTTCTCTCCCACCATTCTCACTCTACGCCTGGGCTTTTTTCATCTGCGTTTGGCATCAATAATGAAATCTGTATCCGCACTCTTCACTTCGACGGATAATTTGCTGTTGCGGCTGGAGGACGAGGAAGAGCACTTATCTGTGTTTTCCCAACTTTTAGCTGAACTCGAACCCTGGTTTTACATTGGCTGCAGGAAGGTTTGTCATAAAAGAATAAATATATAAATAAAAAATCACCATCCTGAGAGGAAGTTTAAACTTTTTGGTAAACAAAAAACAAAGTTGTTTGAATCATAAAACTGTATCTTATATAGATATGGTGAGGATGCAGATAAATCAGAGATGGTACTAATGTGGTATTCAGCACCAGAAAATTTGAATAATTTATACTAGAAAGTTTATTTTGTTCATAAATGTTACTTAAACCACTCAATTTTTTTGTGTTCATTTCTGAAACCAATTCACTCTAAGGGAGCCACATCGAAGGCTCTTAAAAAAGGCTCAGAGAACGCCTTGCGACACATTGCATTCATTTCTCAAAGACAAACGCAGAATGACGATCAAGTGAATCGCGTAGGATCATATTGTGTCACAAAAACTAAACTAAAATCCACACTGGCATAAATAAATAAATAAATAAAGAGCAGAAGACCTAGCACCCCCCTGTGAATATCCTAAATGTTTTATCACTCGGATGCCTTCTTTTTTTCTTTTCTTTAAGAGAATAATTAAGGAACGGTTGGACACAAAATGTATCTGCTCCTACAAGCATGTGTGTGTGTGTGTGTGTGTGTGTTTTTTATTCTTTTTTTTAGTAGAAGAATGCATATCTAATGATCAAACAATGCCAGACGTGGTGTGGTTAAGCCTTCTTAGGCCCGGATCGCCATTAAGATGAAAACCTACCCGGGTGAAACGCAGCGAGTATAAAACCCTGTAAAATGATAAGATAAACATATCCTTTGTCCATTTACGGTCACAGAGGCTTCTGTGGGTGACGGGAGAATGAATCACAGCTCCTCCTCAGTCCCAGTGGTCCAGAGCAAATTCTCCGCGCCTTTCTGCTTGCTAATTTTTCTTCCTCATTTTTAAATTTATTTTTTATTTTTGGGCCACATCAGACTTCTCCCATTCCAGGAACTCCGGTGAAGCCTGCCGTCCAAGTTGCCCAACCCCTCCCAGGCAAAGCGAACCCTGATTTCGCTGGCGCGCGGCTGCCCCTGGCGTCCGTCCTGCGGAACAGGCTGGCATTGTCAGCACACATTTGACAGCTGGTGCTGTGATGTTCTTTCCAGCCTTCACTTAGATACACTGACCGCTTCCTTTCGGACCCGCTGTCCAGAGCTTCCACGCGAGTGGCGGCTCAGTTGTCTGTGTGCAGTAAGTCATTAAGATTCTGCTTTATCGTGACTTGGGTTTTCCAGGGAAGCTAAAGCACACGTGTGGATTATGTTAGCAGCCAACACGCTGTGCAGTAGGCGCGTACCTTGTTGGTGATATTCGGCAGTGCGATGATTTGCTCCAACGCCATCTGCATTACATTATATATATATATATATATACATATATATATATATATAATATTCAGTGGTTCTGATGCTATCCAGCATTTGCTGAGCTCTCCTATCTCTTCACATAAAATCTGAGTCTTCAAATTATATTCACTGAGAGCAAAAGGTCCTGTTTATTGTATCATTCACCCTAATAAAACACTAGTACTTCTGTTTTTAATGGTTCGCGATATTAGCAATACAGTATGCGAAAGCACAGATGTCTTTTTATATTCCTACAATAAGCCCACAAAAGGTCTAATTATCCTGTGATTTTTGGCAGACGAAATTCCCAACTGTTGTCAGTCTGAAGTGCTGTAAGCTCAAGTTTGCAGCGATGGTAAACAGTAAATTTCCATTTCACAGTGAAGAGATGAAATATTATGGAATTTCCGAAGGCCTGAATAAGGTGGCATGGGTATTTAAAATGTGTTTTGTACTGAGTAACACCTTAATGGGTACCTTAAAGGCATGGCTGTTGTAGAATGTGCCAGATATGCCCAAACTTTTCTAAACATCACATTTGTATAAGTGTCTGATATGAGGGTTCAAAACAACGATTAAAAAAATAAAAATAAACTAACTGTCTGATTCACATCCTTTTTAGGTGTGCAGTTGAAAAATGGGTGGTTGGACCACAACCGCTTTGTTTTTGAGTTTTCCACTGGAACAGTTAATGTGCATCATTTGTCTTAACGTGTCCTGGTTTCAAGGAGAAAAGACGATGTAAGGGATTTTCTTCTTCTTTTTTAAAAGTGGAAAAAGCGTGTGTTTGTTTGGAGAGGTAACTTTCTGCAATTCCCCGAACTCCGGGGGTCTGAAATAATGGCTTTGTGGGCGCTTGGGCGAACGCGTCTTCAGCCTGCGAGACGGACAGAGAAATGCCGATGCAGGGCTCATGCTTATTATGCTCAAATGGTGTTGAGCATGGGATCCAGGGCGCTTTCTCCATCAGCGGCCTTTAAGACCGTGATTTAGGCAGATAAAAGGCCACGTGCAATAACTGAGTGCCCTCCAATCTCTCATTCGTATGACCTTGGTGGTGAGGTAAAGGAATAAATATTTGAAAGAGCATTTTGGGGGCAGTGTGGAAAAGAACGATGGGAGGGCAATGTGAGGTCTTCACGTCTCGATCTGAAAAATGTCCTTGAGCGTCCTCATTGGACGAATCAGGAAGGCAAGACAACAGCTTTGAGTTAACTATTACTGACATGGCTGGAAGGGCAGGCCCACTGGATCCGGCAGAACCACCCCGTTGTTGCCTCGACCAGCCTGTTGCTATACGATAACCAGCGTTCACGTGGAAAAGTGAGATGTGCTAAGAATACCAGAGCCCATTCTGTGTATAATTAATAGAAGCCCTTTCCTGAGATTAATCGTGAAAGAAACCTGTGGTCAAAGCAACTAATTTTATTCCGTGATTAAATTTGATTCAGCGCCCTCTTAATTCAGAAGGATTCTGTCCTTCAAGGCAGGACCTTGGACAGCGACTGCAATGAATAACAAGTCCATGCTAATATAGACTAATGATTCAGACGTAAGCTTTGAGATTAAATGATGATGGGGAAGAGCAAGGCCTCAGATTTGGGAGTCTTGGAAACATGTGTCCTGTGAAATCACACTAGCATATTTTGCTTCTCTTTAATGTGTTCTTTCCTCATGAGAATAATTAAATATGTTCCAGTTTTCATTTGTTTAATTACCGCTGACATACACTGCTAATAGACACCATTTTAAAATGATTATCCCTGAGTATCTCTCCGTCACAACTAACTGTTCATTTTGCTCTTTTGCCTACTTTCTGCTTTCCCACCCCTGTGGAAGGCAGCTGGAAACGTGTCAACATGATTTTACCTTGTTAAAAAAAAAGAACATTTTTTTTTGTTTTTTATCCATTTATCTGGACGGATCCCAGGATATAAATGTACTGGCGGTATTACCAGAACTTCGAGACACAGAATGTTAGTGAGAGCCAAGCTTCACTGGGCTCTGTTCTGTGACAAAAGCAAAGACTCGGCTTGGCTGATAATGGGGAGAGAGAGCTGGCAGTCGTGAAGCCACAAAGTGTGGGTGCTAAATATACTTGTGTGATTTCAAATGCATGGCATAGCCAGGTTAGCTTAGATGCGGAGGGATACGGACTCATGCCGGGTCTGGAAGTGTTCTCTGCAGCTCATGCTGGTGTGGGGGAGATAGAAAGCCAGGGCAAAGCGCCTGGGATGAGAAGCAGCTATTGGAGAGATGAAGTTCGAAGAGATGAAGTTCGTAAAGATGGAGTTGTTTATGGTCTTTATGGAAGACGTCCCTCACAGCACAGGAGAAAGTGGGGTATGGCAGGGAGCTGGACATCATAGGAAGCAGGTGATCCCTCAGGACACTAACACAGATGCAGGTGATCCCTCAGGATGTTAACACAGATGCAGGTGATCCCTCAGGACGCTAACACAGATGCAGGTGATCCCTCAGGACGCTAACATAGATGCAGGTGATCCCTCAGGACGCTAACATAGATGCAGGTGATCCCTCAGGACGCTAGCATAGATGCAGGTGAACCTTCAGGATGCTAACACAGATCCAGGTGATCCCTCAGTACGCTAGCATAGATGCAGGTGAACCTTGAGGATGCTAACACAGATGCAGGTGATCCCTCAGGACGCTAACATAGATGCAGGTGATCCCTCAGGACGCTAGCATAGATGCAGGTGATCCCTCAGGACACTAACATAGATGCAGGTGATCCCTCAGGACACTAACATAGACGCAGGTGATCCCTCAGGGCGCTAGCATGGATGCAGGTGAACCTTCAGGATGCTAACATAGATGCAGGTGATCCCTCAGGACGCTAACATAGATGCAGGTGATCCCTCAGGACGCTAGCATAGATGCAGGTGAACCTTCAGGATGCTAACACAGATCCAGGTGATCCCTCAGTACGCTAGCATAGATGCAGGTGAACCTTGAGGATGCTAACACAGATGCAGGTGATCCCTCAGGACGCTAGCATGGATGCAGGTGAACCTTCAGGATGCTAACACAGATGCAGGTGATCCCTCAAGACGCTAACATAGATGCAGGTGATCCCTCAGGACGTTAGCATAGATGCAGGTGAACCTTGAGGATGCTAACACAGATGTAGGTAATCCCTCAGGACGCTAGCATAGATGCAGGTGAACCTTGAGGATGCTAACATAAATGCAGGTGAACCTTCAGGATGCTAACACAGATGCAGGTGATCCCTCAGGATGCTAACACAGATGCAGGTGATCCCTCAGGACGCTAGCATAGATGCAGGTGATCCCTCAGGACGCTAACACAGATGCAGGTGGTCCCTCAGGTTGTTAAGATAGGATGCTGCATGAAACTTGCCTTCTAATTAAGACAATGTCAGGACAATGCCACCCACCACTTTGCCATTGCAAAGGGGATAGGCTTAATGTATAAAATGTGAAGGTAAAATAAATGGGACAATCATCTTTTTTACTGTTACTCTCACTGCTGTACAAACTCGGTGTAAAAGTCAGAGACGTTTTCCTTTATTGCACTTCATTTCTCTACTACGATGCATAGGAAAATCTGAAAGTTGCAAATGACTTCTCTATGAAAAAATATATAAAGAAACCCACTTCTATAAACCACATACCTTTGGTATAATCTCTTTTATAAGACCTCTGTAATTCTTTTAAGGAGAATTCAGATTCATTTCTCAGTTAGCTGTTATGAAAATGGCATTCCACATCATTGAAGCTTATTGCTTTACCAAAGAGACATTGAGTGAATTCTTCATCCATGTGTTGTATCTTCTGAATGTGTAAAATATGCCCATAATGTGGGGGCTGGTGACAAAAGTCCTCCCGTGCACACCGTTTTCTATCCCAGCATGCACCACTGAGATCTGAAATCTGTTCTGACGGCAGGATCTGGAATATCCCACCATGAGAAATCAACTCCAGTCTGCTTCAAAGGACGCAACAAAAGATACCCACCACACATATTGGATCGTGGCACTCACCTCCAGGAAACGAGGGATTTCCTAAGGCTGGACAGTCACATTTAGTCAACCTGCATCTTACTTTCCTCTGAGAAGCGCGAGACAGGGTTAGCCGTCCTTTCAGCATAGATCAATCTCCCATTGTCAGATCAATGGCAGTGATGAGCCTCCGCACTTGCTGTAGCAGCATTAATAGATTATTTAAAAGAGTGCATGAGCGTGCTCTTATCCGGGTTCCTCAGGCTGTGTTGGAGCATCAGCACCGAATTCTTTCGCCAATAACGCTGTCGCCTACCTTCCAATACACCCTCCCATTCACTGTACTTCAAAAACAAGTGCCCTGCATCGCTCGGCGAATGTTATGTAAGAAACCTAAGCAGAGACAATTCAAACCGCAGTTGTGTGAATATGGGTGGAAGGTATTTACTAGCCTTTCCTGAATTCAGTGGTCCCCTTACTGCTACCAGCTGAACAAGCTGGCTAACTGTTTATTTCTGCACCTGTTCTGTTCCAACTGGATAATTCATCTGCATGCTCAAGAATCCCCCCCCCCTTAAAATAAAACAAGCAAATAAATTCAAATCTTTTTCTCTGTTAGCACAGGGAAATTTATACAATTAAGGTTACAACTTAGGTTCTGTCTTATTCTGCTCTTCAGGCGTTAAGACTGTATTGTCTAAATCACCTGGGAGTCTCAGGCACATCGGAAACAAGGAAACCATCCGCGGCACTCTGTGACCGGCACCGACTTGCCCCGCCGGCAGAGTTTGGACACTCATTGGAAGCCGTTCAGAGAGGAATCCCGTTTCCTAGCCGGCTCGAGGATAACGCCGCGCTCTCCATCTCCAGTCAATTTGTGTCAATTTAGTCACCATCCCTCCCCTCCCACCCTGAGCGGTGCCGGTTGATAAGGGTGCCTGCCGCGGCAGTGCGCCGGGAAGGCAGATACGCAGGGTTGCTTATGAAATTGTGTCAGCCGTGTCAGAAGACAAGTGGGTATTTAGATGAATCACTGGCTTTAAAGACTGTGACACTCTATCCGCAGGTTAAGATAGACACCTGTGCAGTCGCCAGTGATGTCCTGCTCCTGTTCTGGACAGCGCAAGGCTGTGGAGCTCGTTGCACTGACTGGCTGTGAGGGGCGGCTTTCGCTCGGGCCCCTACTCCAGGAAGCGAGTGATAATGTGGAACTCACTCCAAGCAGATCATAATAATAACGGGAGACAGAGGCAGAGGGAACCGCGCACTGACATCTTTGTGCACCACTGCCATCCAACGATTCCAGTTGACGTTCCTATAATGCTGCCAAATATAACCTGTGGTTATTCTTGGTGTTCTTCAGCCTTTAAAATATTTGAACATATTTGCGATGACTGTACAGTTCGTAGATTATAATAATTGTAATAATTATAATGTTAGCAAAGTAGAACCGTGAATCTCATTGGTAAAAACCCATCGCTTTCTTGCATCATAAATGTGAGCGTCGTCTCTATGAATTATGATAAACATGCAGAGCGCAAAGCTGAGACATATGCTAAATGCCAAATGCTAATGTCTTACTCTAGTCAATTTTCTCGATTGGCTAGAGGACGTCTCTGGGGTAAGCCTCTTTTGCAGCCCATGTTTATCCTCGTCTGAGGACCAAAGTGCTTACTGAGAGGAGCTGTGTTACTCCCTGCAAAAAATCTGCATGCGCGCAATGATCGTAATAAATACAAATACATTAATATATAAACACGGCGAAAATTATGATTAAATTAGCATTTTCTTTTGTTCCCTTCTATTCACTGTTCTGAGCAGAATTCTTTTGCCCTTGACACACAATGTGGTCAGCTATCTTCTTGCGTTAATGACAGGTTGTGAAAAGTATGACACAGGTATCTGGTAATTAAAGCCGTTTTCTAATTCTCTCTCAAAATCCGAACGCCACGGCGTCAACAGCTGTGGACAAATTTAATATTCAGTGAAAAGGTCCATTAGGCTTGGGCGAGGAGACATACAAACCTGTAAGTCATTTACGTAATGACCCCATTGTGTTAGCTCATGCTATTACTTCTCAGCGCGATGTGGCTTGCTCTGAATCTGCTTGAATGGAATGAAAGAGGTGAGGCCATATACGCTATCATTATGCTGACACCATTAGAGTCATTTATTTTCCAAATGAACTTATTCTGACTCGATTCTCTAAACAATGTCTGACAATGGTTAGAATGGGAAGGAGGCTGGAGAGTTCCGTCAAGGACATTCAGCTAAGATCTCCGGTGCAGTATTTTAAACAACGGCCTACCTTTACCAGTGACCAGCGCACCATGTGGTTTGAAATGTTGGCGGTTTTGGCCACCTGAACAGAGGATAGACTTGATTGGCACATGTTATTGATTAGGTGCTCGTGTACAGTTAAAGTTTGAGTTGTTGTGATGCCAGGTTTTTAAAGATTCTCAACTTGAGATAAAGACTGCCAAATGACAGGACTGTTTTCATACGATCAGTCTAAGCTGTTTTCATGAGACAAAGTTGTTGCAACTGTAGAAAACAGACGGCAAGGCTTCAAAGAAAAAAGTAATTACTGCTGCTCACGACATCCTCCTGTTTTACTCCATGTGTTTTCCTCGGTGTGATTAAATCTAAAGTAGCATTTAAATGCACACTCTATACACACAACGACACTGTGTTGCAATGATGAAGAAGCGAATTAAACAGCCAGCGATGATGAAGTTAACATGCACCTAATGTCCCGAGATTTTTTTTTAAGTTCCGCCTTTTCTTGGCTTTGGCTTGGGTCCAAAACCTTTCGGTACCAAACATCCCTAGTTGACATGTTCATCATTAATCCATAAGTGATTTGTGATGCCTAATAGGTGAAGTATTCCCAATTATCACGAGATGATGACGGCGGCGCAGTACAGTGATGGTGAATTGGTCAATTAAGCCGACCCTCCGATGGAAAACCTGATGCACTTCCGTCGCGCCGATCCATCAGAAGGCAATGAAATGCACAACGCTCTTGGTTGCTTGAGCACATGCTATCATGTTTTCAGATGACAGATCTGCCTTACGAAAGGGCGCTCATTTCCATCGTCAACGTTCGCTTCTCGTTAGCAGTCGATGGTGCTATGGGTTTTTTTTTCTTCTTAATACTTGAGTTTAAATTTTTTTTTTTCTCCTCCTCCGTCTAGCGGGTTAGCAATAATTTTTGGATAAGTTGGAAGCGGTTATTTCATGCTCTGTAGATTCAGCACTGAATGGATGAATTATGCACCCAATGGTTTGCACAATGTTGCATCATTAAAGAATATTAATAAAAAATTACCGTGCCCTGAAGTAGAAGTAACTTATGTAAATGGTGAAGTGCTTTTAGCGCACACGTTGAGTGGGGCTTCTGAATGTTCCACCCCGCCAGGTAGGAAGGTGTGAGTCTCGCGTTTTAAAGTCGCTGCTGAAATATATATAGATAATGGAACCCTTGCCTTGAGATTATCTCACCGATCCACCAGTGAATACATTTCAATAGGACTGACATTTACTCTCGACTTTTGCATGCTGTTTGGTGTTGTTGAAGAGGGTCTGATACTGTCATGTGCATCTGATACTAAGCTCAAGTGCACCACAGCGTGCTTGATGCCTTAGCTATCTGAGACTCACTCTCTTATATATATGCAAGATGCAGATATGTAACATCTATGATATACAATCCAGAAATGTTATGCTACATGCAAACAACTGCACTTAACATTGTTTAAGCGAAATCAACTAAATGTGCGTAACAGGACCAAATTAGTAGATGTAAGGAGAACTACTGATGCGTTGGCCAGTTTAGAAACTTTTAACACTTAAGATGTAAGAGTAGATTTTTCCGGACTTGTCTTTCAGGAAGGTGGAACACACGTGTGATACAACAGACTGAGCTTGTTAGAGTAAAGGATCAATCTAAATAACAGAAGTCCTAAATACACTGTTCTTAATTACAGATTAAAGTCCTGAAATCCTATCATTATCTGTTATGGGCTACTCTCATTGCTCGCAGTCCGTCTATTACCGGACGGTCCAGTGAACATCGGTGTCCAGCTGCAGAAACCAAGATTTTGAGATAAAGAACAAAAGGAGAGGGGGAAAATGGTATTTACAGGGATTTAATGATATACCAGTCACATTTTGCATGTTCGCATTTTCACTAAAACGATATTAATTAAAATTCTGGAGAAAAAAAAATCTGATGTTATTAATTTAAATTCATCCGTCGTTAGGCAGGATTTAGTGAACTTGTTTTGACAATTTCACAATCTGTTAAATGTTTTAAAAAAGTTATCAAAGATTTATTCTGCAACACGTTAGGGATTGAGTTGTCTCTTTCTCCGGGATATGTGTTGTTCATTATTGATTGTTGTATCCTGAATCTGAATATTTTATTTCGTAAGCTTCAAACTTCATTGTTGAGTTATTGTTCTTTGTCTGACTTGTGTTTTGATTTAGTTGGTTTTGTTTGTTTTCTGGCAAAACAAACAACATAACCTACTGAAACCTACTGTTTTTTTTTTTTTAACAATAATAAAAAATCTATACATTTTTGTTTCTGGTCTAAACTAACAGTAAAAAGTTGATGGCGTTTGAGATTTAGCGAGTGCAGACAGATTGTCTTTGGTCTGACGTTGAGAGATCAGTATCCCCAGTTGGTGATACGATTTGCCTGCCCTGCGCCTCAGAGCTGGCGGTAAACACCAAGTCAGACAAGGTTTCCATAAACAACTTGCACAGATCTCAGATGGCAAAAGTTATTTTCTGGGACACGCTCCTGTGTAAAAGTATGGCTAGGCCGATCGGTTACGGAGACTACATCACACATGCATCTGAAAGCTGATTCTGTACTCCGTAGTCTGTCTCTCTCTATGTGTGGAAAATGAGGCAGACTCCATGCTGGTTCCGTTTGTTCAAACTTTGCTCAATGACCAGAAGGTAAGCAAAACTTTTTGACGTCCTGAAGGGTTAAGCACCTATTGCTTAAACTGTAAATGGATTAACTTGCCACATTTTTTGTTTGTTTGTGTTAGCCCTTTATAGACGTTTATTTATCACTGGGAAGATGAGCCATTTTTTGTTCAGCTGCATATATATTAATTTATTTTTATTTTCTTCATTCATACAAATTGTTTATTTTTTTGTTTTTTACCTGGGTTCTTTCTCAGCTCACTTCACTAGTAAGTATTCCAGGTTCACCTGGTAAATGCCTGGTAAATAACCATCACCGATTTGTTCACCCGTCTAAATATTGTTACGCCAAGCCCAGACTTCTTGTCCCGGCAGCAAAAGGTCAACAAAAGGTCAATCCTTCTCAAATCTGCGAGAAGAAAAGTAGCATCTGTAAGCCGAGGGAAACATTTCCCTCTCAGCCTGGAATGTTTCTAAAGAGAATGACAAGTGTTTCAGTAGAAGCCAACTACTCCAGCTTTGCATTCCTTTTACAGGCTGGGAGTAAAATCACCTCATATTTCATAATAATATTAATACTGCTAAGATCTAAGATTTTTTTAGACTCCGCAATATGTTTTCTTTTCACTAAGATAATTTTATTCTCTAACATTATTAATGTGTCCTGGTCCCTTCTTTAAAACTGAGAGATTTCATTCAGCATTAACTTTTCATTCACCTTAGTCTTAGAGGTCATGAGAGGCACTCAAATTTGTTCAAGCTGAAGTGAAAATGGACAAACCATTTTATTATGGTGAGGTTAACCGGTTGTCAGATTTGTGGCAATATGCTGAGGGCATTGTTCTGTATCAAACCCTAAATGTAAATTGGAACTGATGGAAGTGAAATTTATTTGGTACATTTCATTATTAAATTACACTAATGGCCTTTTTTTTTTTTTTTGTATTCTTAATATCAGATTCTCCTTGCATATCTAAAACAAGCCAGGATTAAGCATTTCCCTACATACAAATAAATCCAGGGACATTTTCTGTCTTTAGTCTCTGTGTAGAAACAAAATGGCTGCTGCTGGATTTTACTGGAGACACCTCCAGAATTCACCCACTCCAGGTGGGGATGGGGTGTGTGGGGGAAAGGGATCGAGTCCACCCACTCCAGGTGGGGATGGGGTGTGTTGGGAACTATATTGGCCTGTGTGGGATGGGGTGTGTGGGGGATAGGGATGGAGTGTGTGGGGGAATGGGATGGGGTG
>JAOVYW010070699.1:0-17230 GCA_025775045.1 Hiodon tergisus
CAACCAAACCGTCAGGACCCAAATTGTATTATTTCACACTTAGGATGCAGGAACTGTTTTTTCAATAAATCATTTGAAGCTGATCAAATTTTTGAATGTTTGTGCATATGTCAAAAGATAAACGTATCATTCACTTATCAATTGCAATAATACAAATAATAATAATAATAATAATAATAATAATAATAATAATAATAATAATAATAATAATAATAATAAATTTCAAATAAAAACTTGAGTTTCATCTCCTGAATCCACCTGTGTGTAATGAATAGATAAACATAAAAACTTAAAATAGAGGTCACAGAACAAAACCATTGCCAATGAAATACATGAAGAAAAATAAAATTTTACTATCACATTGCCAAAAATAAATTCTTATCTTGAAACTTTATTTTCACCTGTCAAATTCTGTAAAAAGAAAATGTTATATGTGAATATAAAACCTTAGAAAATAATATACAAAATCCAATGAAATCTTAAAGGAGGATTAACTTAAAAAAATGTTTACATAAAAAGATTTTAAATGATCTCTACAATACTCCAGAAAACACATGATGTATTCCTAACACAGTGACAGATATTGTTTCATATGGGAAGAATAAAAATCTTTGGTTACAAAACTAGAAATAATAAAATAATAATCTTTTCGTATATCTGTCGTTACAGGGTTTTTTAAAATTATGAATTTTTTTTCACGATTACACACAGAATACAATATAACTAAAACAGGGTACAAAACTTCACTTTCCTGTAACTTATCATTTAAAAACAAAAACTTTCAAAGAGTACCTCTAAAAATAAAAATAAATCTTTCACATTACTGTTTTTTTCATATAACTCACTGGTGGTTGTTAATACCTGTACATTGCAGACTACTGTTGAGCACCTCCAGACAGCTAGAGACTTTGTGATGTGAACGACACATATCTCTATTATTAATAGTATTGGTAATATTGTGGTTGTTGTGTATCTACCTGGAACTCCCTTATCCAGGTTGGGTAGAACAAACATCACTACAGTCACATCTATACCGAGAGAACCATACACACCGTAGGACTTCATCTACGTCAATTCTAATCATGCATGTGACCTAAAGGTAAACAAAAGGGTAAAATCCTAGAAACTACAAACATGGAATCCAGATTACATGATGCATACTCCATAGTGAACATGCTGGACTACCGTGTGTAAGGCAGAATTTTGAGGGTCCTGTCCAAAGGAGAAATATACTAAAAAGAGGTGATAATTATAATGGAATACTTGGTCCAATAATGGTAGAATTTTAACCACAATTTTGAAGCTCCACCAAACTTGGTGAGTGGAGGAAAGCCCCTGAACGTTCCTAGGTAGAGAACGAGTTGCTGAGTGGAGGTCAGTTCCCCAGAGTTTCTGCTCTGTTCCACGCTGTGGCCAGCAGTTTAGCCATTGAGTGGTTTTTCAACCTCCTCTGTCCGTACTGTGGTCAAGTCCACCTGAGACCCCTCTTCTCCTGGAACCTGAAAAGGACAGGAAGGAATTCTTCAGTTGACTGACAGAGACTGGTTAAACAGCTATAACCTATAACCAAGGTATTGGTTGTCTGTGATTCTACTCTATAATGTTGAGCATGTTAATTTTTACACTGTCTGGTCATTCAGAATAGATTGGATTTTTACTTTTCATTCAAAATAATGATCGATTTTTACTGTAATTCTTTATCACTGGAAAAATTAAAACAGATCGTAGTCAAATTTTAAACCGCGGATCACTTTTGCAGCTAGAGGTTTACGTATAATACTGACTGGCTAAATTCACCATCACTTATTCATTGTTAAACTAACAAATTGTAATAAAGGAAAGGTCGCCATCATGTGGACAAAGAATCTAAAGCACGTCTAATCATGTTTTTTGTTAGTGTGCCATAAGTTCGGTCTTGTTGATCTGCATTGCTTGTAGGTTTAAATTTTTCAAAAACACTTTACTCTGGAAAAATATTATTAATTTATTATTTTATTATTTGTTATTATAAAATATTCCTCATTTTAGCGAAACACATTTAATATATGGATACAAAATGGATCATTTTGCACTAAACTCACCAAACCAAGTTTGTTAACTCTAACCCTAACAGACAGCAATAGATAGAGGCAACACAAGAGACCGACCTCCCAGTAGATCCCATCCTCGAAGCATATTGTGTCAGGAGGAGAGCCATATAATGGCAGCTTCAAGATGAACCCTGTCAGGCAGAAACACAGTGCGTTCAAAAACAGTAAAAACGGACACATCAAACTGCAGCCCTGACAAGACCATGCTTCTCGGCAGTCATAATTCAAAGCTTGTAGCATGACAGCTAGCTGATACATTTCCATGGAAAAATGTTTTTTAAGTGAGTGATGAGTTTGATGCCTTTTATTTTATTGGCTAATGTGACTGAGAAACTGGCATGGGCCAGCAGCTCGTCCTCCCCACTGTGCTTACCCACAATGGTGCCCCCCAGGAGAGCTATTCCTAGGGTGACCGCCAGAGAAACGGCCTGCCGGAGGCCTTGGTTAGAGGCCGTGACAAAGCCACTGTGGATGGCTGGGAAAACGTCCTCTAACCTGCAACACAAAAATGCATTCAAAGCCTTGTCCCATGCTACATCAGTACACTACAGCTACATCACTACGCTACAGCTACATCGCTACGCTACAGCTACATCGCTACGCTACAGTTACATCGCTGCTCTACAGCTACATCACTACCCTACAGCTACATCGCTACACTACAGCTACATCGGTATGCTACAGCTACATCGCTGCACTACAGTTACATCGCTATACTACAGCTACATCGCTAAACTACAGTTACATCGCTGCACTACAGTTACATCGCTACACTACAGCTACATTGCTGCACTACAGCTACATTGCTACACTGCAGTTACATCGCTACACTACAGCTACATCGCTACACTGCAGATACATTGCTGAACTACAGTTACATCGCTACGCTACAGTTACATCGCTAAACTACAGCTACATCGCTACACTACAGCTACATCGCTACATTGCAGTTAAATCACTACACTACAGCTACATCGCTACACTGCAGATACATCGCTACACTACAGTTACATGGCAGGTCTAGCTCTTGTCAGCCGTGGGAGAGATTGAGAACTCACCCTTCACCATAGACGTCACGAGTTGCCAAAGAAGCAGTGATGGCCCCCACAATGGCCCCCAGAATGCCCGGCATTCCGTGCAAGTTATGAACCCCACAGGTGTCCTGAATCCGTAACTTTTTCTCTAGGATGGGCTGAGAGGGAGGAAAAAAACAAACAGAGGTAGAGTTAGCGCTGGGTGGTAGATGGTTAATTAATGTAGGAGACAAATGTGTGCGTTTGTATGAAGTGTGGATATAGCCAAAAGTGTTCTGTTAGCCAAGTACAGTGAATAATCTGTCATAAGATTTAACCTCAGGTTCTTTTTTGGCTTTATTGGTTTTCCAAAAGCTCTGCTGCAGTGCCAGGGAATGAGGTACAACATGTTAAGAGTGGCAGGCCCTTCTCACCGAGAGGTACTTGAAGCCCAGGGTGGAGATGGTCCCTGCCAGGAAACCCACGGTCATGGAGCCGAAAGGTGTCAGCATCATCTCACCCGCTGTGCCCACAGCCACGCCTCCAGCCAGTGCAGCATTCTGGATGTGCACCTGGGGGTGGGAAGAGGAAGTGGACCAAAGGATTGCCCAATGGACCTACTTTCCAGGTACTTCATTTATGTTTCCATATACTGAAGGAAAACATGATGTTATGGCCAAATGCTGAACTACACTTAGCAAATCCTAACCACAAAGAAATTATGCAGTAAAGAAATTTTGTGATTCATCCTGAGTAATTCAGAACAGCAAAGCTAGGAAAGGATTTTAAAAGGATTTACTGGCTGCTATAGAGCAACGCTTGAATACTCATAGCTGAACCTGATAATGCTGACCCTAATAGAATGCTGATCACCCTAATAATGCATCCTGATCACTGACCCATCCTGATAATGCTGACCCTGATAGAATCCTGATCACCCTGATAATGTTGACCCTGATAGAACACTGATCACCCTGATAATGCATCCTGATCACTGACCCACCCTGATAATGCTGACCCTGATAGAACGCTAATCACCCTGATAATGCTTACCCTGATGGAACGCTGATCACCCTGATAATGCTGACCCTGATGGAACGCTGATCACCCTGATAATGCTGACCCTGATCACG
Organism: Hiodon tergisus; assembly: GCA_025775045.1. Classification (NCBI taxonomy): domain Eukaryota; kingdom Metazoa; phylum Chordata; class Actinopteri; order Hiodontiformes; family Hiodontidae; genus Hiodon; species Hiodon tergisus. Next base: position 4,237 of record JAOVYW010070699.1, read on the forward strand.
GACCGACAATTCATCTCGCTTCCTCACCATATCCAGCTTGCCCTCATGGCTGACCAGGGAAGACATAGCGAAGGTGGCCAAAGTGCAAGAGGCTAGGGAGTAGTAGGTGTTCATGGCAGTGCGGTGCTGGTCATCCCCGTGGGCGGTGACCGCCGAGTTAAAGCTGGGCCAGAACATCCACAGATAGATGGTGCCTGAGAGAAAAAACTGTTTTCATTGACAGTTGAATTTCATTCACAGGTGAATTTCATTGACCGCTGAATTATGAGTGTTTGAGGTATACAAAATATGTCCAGGTTAAGCAGAGAGGCAAAAAAATAACTCAGAACACTATCCCAAGTGCACAATGTATTCACTTATAAGGAAGCTACTTACAAAACCTGGGACAAGGACATGTTGTTCACTTATATTGGTCACTGATGGACATGTAGATCAAGATGTAGATCATGTGCCCACAACCACAATTCATTAGACAATTATAGCAGGCATACAAAGTTCAGAAGCTGGAGAAGCGTTTAAAGCATGCGTCTCACCAATCATGGCGAAGAGGTCAGAGTGGTAGACGGAGCAGTTTTTGTCCTTGCTCTTCTCCAGCTGGGGGCGGTAGAGAACCCGGGCCACCACCAGCCCAAAATAGGCTCCAAATGTGTGGATAGTCATGGATCCGCCGGCATCTCTTGCCTGGTGAAGAGACCATATCAGAAATAGTTCATTTGCTGGATTCCTTTAATGTGTGATATACTGAATGTTAAAAGAACAAGATTTCTAGGGGTTCAAATTATGTATATGTAGCATTCTACATAAAATTTGGCAGAGTGCACGTCACATGATAAGGGGTTACTCGTGTGCTAAGAGGGTTTAAGTAGGGTTAAACTGTGTCTTACTGACTCACCATCAAGACGCTGAGGAGGATAAACTCATTGATGGCGAAAAGCGCTACTTCAAATACGGCCATCAGCAGCAGCTGGACCGGGCTGGTCTTCCCTAGCACGGCCCCGAAGGAGATCAGAACCGAGCCAGTGCAGAAGTCAGCGTTGATCATGCTGCAGGAGGGACACATAATTTTACTGGATTTAAATCCTACATTATGATGCCTGCAAGAAAATCAGCTTCCCAGCATATCTTAGCATTCCCAAAGTGCTGATGTGCTAATAGGCAGACATAGGCAAGAATAATCTGACTGTTTCCTGGCATCTGTTGAACGTACAGTTACGCTGGCAGTCTGTGTGAAGCATACTCTTTGAGTTGTCCTTAAAGCATCAATCAAGCTAACTGAAAGAAACAGGTGCAGAAATTACAAGCTGCTGTTCATCAACACGACACAATGGCTAGAACCAAAATGCGCACGTTTGTGTTTGTGTGTTTGTCAGCACTTGGGGGCAACCTGCTGCGTGTTCCTTTTCCCAAAAGGGGTCCTACCTCTCCACTCCGATGTGGATCTTGCCCCCATGCATGCCGTGGAAGAAGCCCTGCATGAGGGTGGCCCACTGCAGCGAGAAGGCGGCGATCAGGAAGTTGAACCCCACGCTGCTGAACCCGTAGCGCTGCAGGAAGGTCATCAGGAAACCAAAGCCGATGAAGATCATCACGTGCACGTCCTGGAAGCCTGCGGACCACAGCGGGGTCTGCTAATATCGTGATAATTTGATTGACACCATTATTTGGACTAGAAACAATCTCTCCTGGTTTTCACAAACACCGGGTTTGAGAACTTTGTATGTGTAGATCTAACATGGAATAAGTGCAATGCTGTATGCTGGAGTAAGTAAATGGGGTGATCATTTCACGTGGAGAAAACGTGTCTTTCGGTTCGATTCTCCAGTCAGGGACACAGATGACCGTAGCATGGGGGGGGGGAACACACCGCTTTTTGAAATTCACCTGGCCATGACTAAGGCACAGAGGATCTCTCTCCTCTTTTTTCTTGCTAGTAATTTGCAATTTGTCCGTTGCATGCCTTCATGGCCGATTTGCCCTGATAGCGAACAATCCGATTCTGCGCGGTTGCCTGGTGACTGACCATTGGCATTCACTGTTTTGTTGGTACGAGATGCCATGCCTGCCAACTGCCCCAGATATCCTTTGTTACTCCTCTGAAGTTAGATCATCACTGTGAAGTACTTTGTTCAAAGATTCAGCACTGAAGCACTTAGGGTTTAACCCCACATGTTGTACTATGTACCAATCCTTACCCTAGAAGTCTATTTTTAAAGCTACCACTGACCTACCATACCTGTGCCTCTTTACTCTGGATTGTAACATTACAGCGGTATAAAGCACATCCTAACCTAATTTCTCTGGTAATGCTGAGATTCTATTGAATATTCTAAGAGGAACAATAATACAGTAATGTGACATTGTTCTTACCTGTGGGTTCATGGTGCAGAGTATATGAGTGTGGCAGTTTAGTATGTTTGTAAATGCCTTTCAGCCAGAAATGCAGTTTTATTTACAAATGGTAAAAAAGGTCTTTAAATTATTATTGTATATCAGCGCCATATTTAAAAGTGGGCAGTAAAGAGATCCAGATTGATTAGTTTATGAATTGCATATATTTTACTTTGTTTCCCCATGGATACTTTACAGCCAATGGGGATTTTTTGTCACGCTCCATTGGGTCATTACCTACAATACTCTGCACGTGTAAATTTTTTTAACTCTCATCTTGCAATAAGAAACAACTAAACAGGTTCTGCAGGAAATGAAACCACCAGTGCATTATGAAAATTACAGACCAGTGCTTCTGTAGAGATGGTTTTGTTTCATATCTGATACGTTGCATTATAAGCCCTGAAGTTAAATATAGATCTTGGATACATGCAACAATTTAAAATAGAGAAAAGAAAATATTTTGGACTCTGAATGAAAGATATGGAAGGGTAATGTATGTTTCAACAGACGTCCATGTTTAAACTGACCTATGTCGTAATACTTCAGTATAGGTGCAGAAAGACTTTGATTCTTCCTTTTTGCTTATACGACTTGTGACTCTTTACCATTCACTTTTGAATGTCAACCTTATTTTGTTTGCATTAACTTTTTTGACATATTCCATCATTTACCAAACAATGTGTTTCACTTCGGAAAGGCATTTGCCCTCTGAAATCAAAGAAACCACGCTTCTTTTAAATTTGTCTATCAGTAGGTCAAATTTAGGTAAATGAGGATTGCCACAAAGCCCTGTGAGACTAAAACCTTTTAACATCCTGAGTCCTGAGTCTCCCCCCTGCTATAAATGGGCAATTGAGATGTGACACGTGCGCATTCCAATTGTGAAGATTAACCATTAAGGTGTTGGGTTAAAAATTACCTGAAGTTATTAATTCTAATAGACCTTTACTCCCTTCACTTTGGAAAGAATTAATCTTTATGATCCTCCAGTGCTTCACTGAAGGCGACTTCCCATTTCCCACAATGTTACAGAGCCAACTGCATCAAACGCGAACAGCATAAAATCAGCCTGTGGAGAACCAGTCTGAAAGTTCCACAGAGCAGAACCATAGAACACATTCCATTGCAGGAGCAGCAACATAGCTTGATAAATGACTCAAGGTGACTGTGATACAGTCTACGTCGTGCCGTTTTTTATTCTGACTATACTCTAAATTGTCTTTAGCTCAGCTCTCTCACTACCCCATCTTTCTCGGGAGAGAGAAGCACTGATCCTCAGATAACCAGGAGAATGTGTACACCCACACTTCTTTGTTCAAGTCTAATCCCGAGCCCATTGTTTTGTACCATGCCTGCCAACCCTACTACAACCAACACCGGCACCTGTGTGAAGGCGGAGAAGCCAGGAGGGATCTGACGATAGGGTCCAGAACAGATGAACTTTTCATTAGTTTTGGGTTTGGACACACCCACTTCTGCCCTCCCCTCTTGATTGCCCCACTACTGCTCTCTGTTCTCTTAAGGTGGAATTCCATTAGTGCGCAGAAATGCACTAAAACCCAATTGTTGCTTTATTGCAAAGCTTTGAAATACAAGTCAGTGAGACATTGTACTGGGGCTCTCTGAAGTCAACTCACTCAGAGAGTAAGGGAATGATTCCGTCATCCTTTACCAAACACTTAACTGAAAACCAAACACTTGAAGTCCCGAACTTATCCTTAAACCTCATTCTGCAAGTATTGTGTGTTACGTGTGTGTGTTTCGGAAGAGTCATTTTGACTTTGTCCAATGGCCATCAAAGTCTGCACAACCTGAGGATGAATTCTGATTGGCATCAGTTAAGGTCCACAAGCCTATGTTCTATTGCACCTGTTACATACGTCTACTAATAATATATCTACGTGAACAAGACGATTAAGCGGGTTGAAAGGCACAATTTCTGTTCTAGAACTTCCGCACAAGGAGTAATGCAGAGGTCACTGCCAGAACCGTACAAATCTTGGTTATTCACAACTTTTTTATACATGTAACAGCCATAGAGGTCCACTGCACAGCACAGATGTTGATTTTTAACTATTGTCTCTGAGGTATAGTATCTGTGTGCTATGATTGACAGTTTCTCTGAAACATTATTCAAGTCTTGCAAATGTTAGAAGCTGGAGAAACCAGGGGCTAAAACTTGCTATCAAAGGCAATTCAGGTACAAGCAACACATTCCCATACTTGAGATTAATTTCAATCAAGATATGTTGAATCTTCAAAACATCTTGCATATTCTGTCATGTAATCACACAGTGACAGAAAAACCCATGCAAGAGCGTGCGTCCATCCCTTTCAGCAAGCCAATGCATCTTCATCAACCCAACAACCTTTCATGGCTCAGTGCAGGTGAATAAACTTTGGACACCAAGTAAATAATTAGACATCATTTCAACAGACTGCCCTAACCCCACAATCCTCCACCTCCGCCTCCAAAAGCCCCGCCGCCCCCCGTCCCTCACTCACTGGGATAGCGGTAGTAGAATTCATTCTGGTAGTTGGACTTGTTGTGGTGCTTCATTTCCTCGTGCCAGTGCCTGGCGTCTGTGTCCGTGTCGTACTGCACCAGGGTGGCAAACAGGATGATGAGGATCACTTCCAAGATGATGCAGGTGATGGGCAGGCTCAGCCGCAGGTTGGTCTTGTACTGAGGCATGGCGTTCTCCTCGCGCCGAGAATCCAGCAGGACTCCAGTGAACAGGCTAGTCTTCGCGGCTCCGGAGAGTGCGTGTAAGTGGAACCTCACGGCGAATTTTACTTTGTGTTGCTAGTTGTTTCCTGAAGAGCACTCCCCACCCCTTCCCATGCCACCAATCACTGACTGCAGGTGACGATGGCCCCTCCCTCTCCTGACTGCTTTGCTTTAAGGTGGTCTCAAAGAAAGTTTTCTGATAATTTATAACTGACTGATTTATAACTATAATTTATAATTTTAACTCTTGAGCTTTACCGAGGGAAGTAATCAATTAGTGAAGGTTACACATTTTGTATTTGAAAAAGATAACACTTTTAATCAGCTATTAGGGTATTATTGAAGCTAGTGCTCTTAAAAATGCTCAGTGCATTAAACAAGCAATACCTTTTTTTTACGTTTTAACTTGGTTAGTTGAAATAGTAAAATTTGGTTCCAGTCCCTTTGAGGAACACGTGTCATCCACATGTTCTATGTACATTTTTTGTAGACCATTCTAGCTACATTTTTCCTTTTAGGGTGTGTGCTAGCAAGAAAGTTCTACAGTCTACAGCAGTCTAACTCTTTACCTTGAACAATTATCGGGTATGTTACTTCTGAGTGAGAAATTTTTGTTTAAGAAACTGGTCAAAGAAGTCCAGACCGAAAGCATACATTGCATCATTTAAAGTTTAAATTAAAACATTCCGTGTCATGTGGCCAGGAAACTCACAGCTGCGGCCGCGCCTGACTAAAAGGCCAGTTGAGGCCACACCCACATCCAAGACGTTGTTTGTGCATCTGTGTTCTGTTTTGGATGATTGCACCACACGCTTGTAGTCAAGGATGACTTTAAAAACAGAGACAGTTAAGTTGCAAAACCACTGAAATGTCTGTTGTTTTATTAGATTTTATTTCATTCTTTTAAGTTTTTTAAGCAATTTTTTTTTTTGCTGAAAGGGAAATTATCTCTGCATTTTCCGCTTTTGTTTAAATTATTTGTAAATATTCCAAATAAAAGGCATAAGTGAACCCTCTGCTTCTCTGTGCCTTGCCACTCTCGCACCAGACATGCCCCGGCGTGTATATATATATATATATAGACATATATATATACAGTGATCAGCCATAACATTATGACCACCTGCCTGATATTGTGTAGGTCCTCCTTTTGCCACCAAAACAGCCCTGACCCCTCGAGGCATGGACTCCACTAGACCTCTGAAGGTGTGCTGTGGCATCTGGCACCAAGACGTTAGCAGCAAATCCTGTAAGTCCTGTAAGTTGCGCCGTGGGGCCTCCACGGATCGGACTTGTTTATCCAGCACATCCCATAGATGCTCGGTTGGCATGAGATCTGGGGAACTTGGAGTTTCTTCAACCATTCCTGAACCATTTTTGCTTTGCGGCAGGGCGCATTATCCTGCTGAAAGAGGCCAATGCCATCAGGGAATACCGTTGCCATGAGAGGGTGTACATGCAACGCCCTTTCCCTATGTCTCTATTACTACTGACCATTGCCCCAGAGGCCATGGCAAATGTCCATATTGTTTTTTCTGGAAGAACGAGTCATACTCGATTACTCTGGATGATTTGAGATCAGCAAAGTGTGTCATTGACGGACTAAGATCCATGTTTGTTGCACATAGAATTCCTGAGCTTCAGATAATTCAGATAATGGGCCACCTCCTTTAGAAACCTTCTAATATCTTTTCTGTCATGTCATCAGCAGGTATATAACTACAATGAAGTACAATCAAGTACAAACCATATTGAAGCCCAGGACATCGTGTTTTGGTCACCGGGAATAGTGGCTTCATGAGTGTGGAGTAAATGGGGGGGCACCTATTAACTTCATTCCTTCATCTCACTCAATCTCACAAACAGGGCAGCTCCCTCCTTGTTTATGCATCGTCTGCCGAGATTGGACACCGTGAAGAATTCCATTAGTGCCTCTGGGAGACTGGACCTGCTATCTGAGCAGGGGGCGCAGGGAAACAGGTTCTAGCACATCAGTGTCCTGCGAGACCAAGTCATCTCTCATCACCGCCTCTTATCTCCAAGAGCAGTCGGTTCAGTTTGTATTCCAAGTGTGGAAAAATAAAACAAAATTACCGTCTTGGAAGACTACCAGCTGCTGAAGAAGTGAGGTGCAGGTACGGTGGTTGTTAAAACCAGGGGTTGTAGGGTGAACTTTACCTGTTTTTACCTGTCTTTAGAAACAGGTAAGAAGTCTCCATGGGATCAAGGTATTCCTCAAAAACATGGTGTGGGTAAACGACTCTCCCACAGGATTTTTTGCCCCTTAATTGACAGAATATAGACAAAGTAGTTATGACTTTTTGGCACCTTCACGCTGCTTTTAATCCAAATAAGACATACTTCACAATGTCTCAAGGCTTTACTACACACTGTACGGTATAACCATGTCAATGAGTGCCATGTGTGAGTGGAAATTCCCAAATTCACTCATTAAGTTTCAAAGATTCACATGTCTTTAGGCATAGAAACTCAGCCCCTCCTGTTCCCCTACACATCCACCCCCTCCTTAGCCACTCAACGGCCACGTCCTGCACCCGCCCAGATCAGCTGGCGAGGCATCATGGGATCAGTGGGCTCAGCTCTGCTCTGAAAGCCAAGGGAACAACAGTAAGACGATGGACCTCCTTTTTCAACATCTCATAGTTGCCGGCTTGCTTGGCTGTCAGTTCCTGGTAGGCTTGTTGCGCTTTTACTGACAGGAACAGGGTGATAAAGTCAGCCCAGTTGTCATGGGGCCATGCCTCCCTGCGGCCATCCTCTACATCCCAGTGCAAAGAAAGGCAGTCTGTAGGCACTGGTCTACACTGCTCTTCACCGCTTTTACAGCAAGTCTCAATGTTTGTTTTGCTTTACTTAATTTTACAGTATGAGCTGCCTCACAAGATTCTCCAAGTCTTCCTCGTGGCTTCCCCGTGAGATTTTTTTTTCCACTTTCCAAAAAATATTTCCAGATGCTAATGTTTTGTACCTCCAGCCGTCAGGACTGATGGTCAGCAGTCTTTGAGAACTCCCTCATTTATTTCCTCAAGGTGAGGATTAATTAGTCATTAAGAGAACTACGCAATTAAACATTCACGTAGGTCCCGAGACCCAGGCTTGCACAAGGAGCCAACAACCCTAGATATTCCCTGCCCGCTGCCATTAAAGGTATTAAAATTATCTAAGAACGCTGGTTTATTTTACTGGCAAACTCCAGTCACACGAGTCAGTACAATAGATCATGGTTCTGACCAAAAGATAAAGGTTTAATTAAATAAACGCATTACAGTTCAATGTTTCAATATTGCTGCTTTTGGAGTAAGGCTGCATGGGGCCCTCCCATGACTGTCAGATTTTTTTATTTTATTTTTTACAGTTTTGCAGTGGGCTCCAAAGAACAATCTCTTATAAAGACTCTCTTTAAATTGGAACAGGCCCTACTGCTAAATAAATTCATTTAAAATAATGAATGTTACACCCCTGTTTGTTATCCAGTTCCAATGTATTCTAGCCCAGGGCAGTCTCTATAGTTATCTGTAATTAACTTATCAAGACCATTTGAAGCACTATGACAGATTTTTTGCAATCATGGAATGGGACACAAGACTGGATAACTAAAGGGGCATTTCTTTCTAAAAAGATAACAGGAACTTTATTACCTTTGTTCTCAAACAATTAGCTCAATAGTCTTCTTCACATTTCCCGAAGTCGATGTATTGAATTTGTTTGTTTTCCAGACCGTAATACGTTGCTTCATCTCTAGTGTTAAGGAATGCTTTATGGTTTGGGAAATATCCATCTTCACATCACAAAATGTACAAGTGAGTCGGCTTCTGTTATGCTTAGTGACAAACTTAAAGCATTGTCTGACTATACCAAAATCACAAACATTATATGTATAAAAGACACAAGATAAACAGAACAGGTTATATACAAGGGGGTTAAAACAAATAATTAAAACCTGCTTGCAGAGACATCTGACTGCATTACATTGACATACATTACATATTTTTAAAGATAAGCATGGACATATCTGATGCACAAGCAAAGCAGATAGTGTAAGACAACCAAAGAGACGGGGCCAATTTTTTTTACACGCTTACCAGACGTCACTGTACTGTACAAACACTACACAAATGCTTTGTGTGGTCAATTCAACTCTAACATTCTTCAAACTTCTTTTTAAAAAAAAGCTTCAGATAAAGACTGTAGCATATGATCTGGCACAGGAAACACAGACAACACCATCCCAATATCAGACAACGTGACAGCATTCCAGCATCTCGCTGTCTCCGGGGGCCCACAGATAAGACAATCTGAGAATCAGGTAGCACCGCTTGGGCATGAAGGGGGGTGTGCAGGCGAGGGGGGGGGGTCAACCTGGGGATGAGCCTCAAAACCGAAGCACCTACCGGGGACACGAAACCCAACTGAGCAGAACAACGCAAGCCCGAGCCTGTCTGTTATGTAATGGCACCCCTCATACATTTTTCTGCATAACATAAAGACTGACATACCCAGCAACTAAAGGGCTTTTACCTAATTGCCCAGGGTTGATTGGATATTTAATAAAAAACAGTTATCTGAAGGTGATTGGACTGGATAATCAGTTATTTGAAGGTGATTGGACTGGATTTGGGAGGGTAAAAGAGCTGTGTAGTCGCGCTCCAAACTGTTTGCGGTATGCAACTTCAGTGTCCTCTCTCTGAACTGACGGCATGAACGTTGCATGTATGAGGGGGCGTTTCACCCACAGGGTAAGAGATAAGTAAACATTCCAGGGTGAGATCTCAATCGCACTGTGTGACAGTCACATGAATAAGAACACCTGCCCCATACGTGAGACTGTGTTAAAAGATTCTGGTTTTCATCCAGATCTTTAGTGAAATAAATAATTACGGGTATGCTTGGGCAAAAAGAATGAGCCCAGACTGAAGGGTTTTACGAACCCAGAGACAATCTAACAGAATAGGAAAGATGAGGAGAACGCCTATGAACAGTTACAGAACTTGAGTACACCGATATCCGGGACTGACACAATGGCAAAGACATCATCGAGGTCCGGTGGAAAATTCAATGGGAAGAGATGACAAGATGGTCAAATAGATTCCCTTTTCTCATTTTTATGTTACTACTTTTACCATTCATGTGCAGAGAAATCAACAAATATCAGATTTCCCTTTTTAAATAGCCTTTTCACTTTTAACTGATGAAAATCATTGTATACTGTACCTATGGAAATATTTTAATATGTGTTTTGGTCTTGGAATTCAGTTGGAACTGATCAGATTCCAACTCAATAGAAAATTGATCCCAAATCATGGCCAAAAAAGCATAATAAGAAAATAATTGCTTGAGGAATGGAAGCAGATCTTTTATTGAAAAAGGGACATTTGTGAAGACACAAAATTTATGGAAACTCAAGCTTCTAAAAAAAAAAGAGAAAAGAATTGGATTCCTGAATAGGGAGTGCTAAAAGACTGCAGGCATACCGATTAGGTTCAGTTAACAGCCATTCAAACATTGATCAAAATAAACGTGTTACCAAATTAAGCTTCTAAAGACAAAAGCAAAGGAATAGGAAAATGCATTTACTGTGAGTAGGTGAATAGCTTTTAATTACCGTTAGAAAACTAACATCTCATAATCAAAATAATTACAGTGTCAATGGAAAGGAACCTATATCTGTTATTGAATCTTAGATAGCCATAGCATCAATGGAAAAGACGGAGAACATTCAAAAACCGTAAATTTTGACATGTGTAAGTATGTATTTGGGGCTGCTTCTTTCCTCAACATTGTAAAGCATATAAAAGCATCTGTCTGAATGCTGTGACTAAGATAGAGTGTGGTTGGGTGAACTTCGGCTAGTTAAGTTTAAAGGTCACAGAAACATTAGCTTCCCCTGGCAGACACTTTCGTTATTCTGCTCGTGTCCGACCTTGAATCAACACAGTCACGCAGTGATGATTTCTCTTCAAGGACACAGTCCAAAACTGCAGGTAAGGCATACCAGACTTTTTCATATATCTGAATCTGTCTAATCAAGTTCCATGTCATATCTACCACTGTCATCCGAGCCTGGTGAACAAAAATAGCAAAGCTCCCCAAACGCTATAACTTCCCTACCTAAAACTCTGATATACAGTTTGGGAGTAATATGGATTTCTCACTCTAATACAATAATGATATTGAAGCTGTACAATATCATTGTGCAACGGCTACACTTCCATGACCACTCCTTATGTTTTGATCAGTGCTAATTGCACTGAATCACTTGTTTGTGGATACATTACCCACAAAGCCTTTTCTAATAAACACTTAAGAGGCGATGGAGATACATCTGTTCAGAGCTTTTTAATCACTCTGTTGCCTGTTACCTGGAGCTTACTGTACAAGTGAATTCATACCGGCACTGGAAGTAAAACAATGTAGGGAAAATATTGAGTTTTCCGTAACGAGGTAAGTGTTCTAAAGGTAACCAAGAACGGTGCCAGTTCATATAAGCAGAAAGTTGTCCGAAGATATCCGTGTGAATGAAGGATCTAACCAAACCTGCCTTCCCGCAGAGTGACAGAACAACTTCACCTCTCTCTGGGAAATTGCCAAAGCTTCAGTAATCCATCATTACTAGTATCATACACTGTCATCTGGAAAAAGAGAGAATTTGTAAAATACAGGCCATGAGAATTTATCGATTCAGTTATGTAACTGGTAATAACAAATTGTGTAGTAGCCCTGACTTCTGCATGCAGCTATTAAATGTGAAAAAAATAATAATTTGGAAGAAAAAACACAGGATGCAGGAAATTGTCTCACACGTGCATATACACTGTGACTGGAAATAATAATCATTAAAAAGCAAGGTGTTTTCCACTCTTACTTCCAAACTTCCAAACTCTTATGTAAATACTTTATTTTATTAACTTCTGCATGGAGGTAAGCAGAGATCAAACATCAGTGATTTATGTTTGATATTAAAGTTGGTTGGAGGTCTGGGGCTTGATTTGGTAGGTTAGAGGCCAGAGAGAATGGAGAGAACTAATAAGCTGCTTGCATTCCTATTTCCAAACTTGGACTACACCCTACACCTATATCCACTAGGTGGCTGTAATACATCATTATAAAAAATAGAGATGCATGTATAGATTTATACAAACCTCACCTCTTGGGGTGTTATATCTGACCTGCAAACACAAACCTAGGTTTTATCTTATGTCAGTGGCCCCTTTTCTTCTTATTTCTTACTTACATGCAAACCCCAGCCACAAATACCGGTCATGCTTCAATACCGAGATTCTGTTAGCTTGTCCCAGCATGTCGGCCAATGAAATGAGGCCCGATGAAGCAAGTGAGAAGCCCGATCTTGCATGTTACTGCTTTACATTCACATGTGAGGGAAACGACTTTGAAAGTTCATATATAATCAGAGTAAATTTTGACATTTGATCTAATTTTCTTTCCTATATTTGTCATTGGCATAAACATTGTACGATAATTAATATTTTAATTTCTTGTTGTATTTTACTATATATTGTATATATTATATTATATATGATTTTTAAAAAATTATTTATTTCCTTTCAATTTTACCTTCACCTTTTCTCACACTACCAGCATTGCTTCAGACAGGACCTGTGTGAAACCACAAACAATCCTGCTTTGTGCTACTCTCTCCCTATTCTGCAAGTTCTTCAAAACATAACACCGTTGTATTCCAAACTATCACATCACCTGAACTGTCCTGCCCTCTCTGTGGACGGAGTGGCCTCAGTTCTATCTACTGCTGTTACTTTTTAAGCTCCTCTATAGGATCTCTCTGTGGACGGAGTGGCCTCAGTTCTATCTACTGCTGTTTCTGTTTAAGCTCCT
>JAOVYW010070720.1:0-20790 GCA_025775045.1 Hiodon tergisus
TGTGTGTGTGTGTGTGTGTGTGTGTGTGTGTGTGTGTGTGTGTGTGTGTGTGTGTGTGTGTGTGTGTGTGTGTGGGGACATGGGAAACACATTTAAAAACAAGACACAGGCCGGGCTCTGTCTCAGAAGAACAGCATCACTGGCATTTAATATTACATGTTAGCAGGCCGTCTGTCTGGGAGAGGTAATGGTTCACTAAATGCGCTTTACTTTGTCACTGGCAACAGAGCGGCTGTCCGGTCCGGAATAATAGGATGTAAAAAAAAATAGAATACCCTGGGACGCTAGAGGTTAATTTCGGTGGCTTTCACCCGTCCTACTGGGTCACTCTCTCTGTTGTCCTCTTAATCACGGGCAGGATGTTTCCAGGTTGAAAAGATTCTCTCAAGTCACTCCCACTCCCTCTGCCTTCCCGCTTGGACCTTCTGATCTGTGACACACATCAGATGTGACTCCAGCGACGCCCTTGCTTTAACGCAGACTGTTTTAAGGGCTCCCTCCCACAACACGAATGGCCGCCCTGACACATTAACAGGCGTCTCGCTGTTCACTTTCCGCAGTCCCTCTAAACAGGAACCGGGTTTTCTCTCTAATTGCGAGCAATGTGTTTGTTGTTCACGCCATAACTGAGCTTGCATCTGCTTGTCACACCTCAAAACCTTTTCACACAGCAGATGGGTTCTGTCTGTCTCATAAGTGATTTTTCTTTTCCTCCTCCTCCTAGCATCACACTTGTCTGCTATGGAAACGTCCCTCTGATTTCCCGGTTAAGAGAGACGTTAACCCGTTCGGTGTCGCGCGTTTCCACGGCGCCCCGGCCTCCTTTTTGGAGGGGACACAAAAGCGGGCCTCTTCCCCCATTGGTTCCAGCGCTGCGACTCAATGCGTGTGGACAGGCGTGTCGGCCACGCCCCCCCACGGGAACAATGGGACCTGAAGGCCCTGTGCTCGTGTTTCCGCAGGCTGAACCAGGACCCCGGGGGGCCAGCCGGGAACGTCTGGGCTCTGAGCCTGCTCTGCCCCAGGAGAAGGGGGGCCCCTCTGTCCCTGCACACCTGATCGGAAACCCCTACGCCTTTGGCCTGGCTCCCGGCCACATGATTCAGGACTCCCGCTTCCAGCCCCTCGGGTGAGTGTACTGTTAGTCCCTCCCACTCTCCCAGCCCATTGGGTGAGAGTACTGTTAGTCCCTCCCACTCTCCCACCCCATTGGGTGTGTGTATTGTTAGTCCCTCCCACTCTCCCAGCCCCTCGGGTGAGTGCACTGTTAGTCCCTCCCACTCTCCCAGCCCCTCGGGTGAGAGTATTGTTAGTCCCTCCCACTCTCCCAGCCCCTCGGGTGAGAGTATTGTTAGTCCCTCCCACTCTCCCAGCCCCTCGGGTGAGAGTACTGTTAGTCCCTCCCACTCTCCCAGCCTATTGGATGAGTGTATTGTTAGTCCCTCCCACTCTCCCAGCCCCTCGGGTGAGAGTATTGTTAGTCCCTCTGACTTTTCCCAGTCTTTCCCCCACTATCTGCATTTCCGGTCTGTCCCTGCCCAGAGGCCAAGTCCTGCACCAGCCAACCCTGTCAGTCACGCTCCAGATCTCAGCATACCTCTGATTAGCACCACACCTGACTGGCCTCAGATATGACCTCCTGTGTATGAGCCAGGCTGGCAGCGTGTGGCCGACGTTAGCGTTGCGGTGTCTCTCTGTCCCCCGCTCAGCAGCCTGCCCCGCCAGATGCACCACGTGGTCTCCCAGGCCGCCGTCTCCGAGGAGTACCTACGCAGCTTCCGCCCCTACGCCACCGCCGAGGACCTGCGTGTGCCTCCCCTGCCCATGGGCCTGGACCCGGCCGCCGCCTACTACCACCATGGCTACCTCCCACACCCTTCCTTCTCCGCCTACAGGTGAGGGACGGCACTCTGAAGACCACCTGGAGTTGTGTTTCCGACTATCTGATTGTACCGTGTTCCGTAATCATCGCTCTTGCAGCAGCCTCTGTATTGGTTAGTCTTGGGTTTTGTCCCCTCAGTGTCTCTCAGCTTTTGGCTTAAGTGCCGTGGCCCAAAGCACGTTGCAGTCGCGTGTTTGTGTTCAGACAAAGAGCTGACCCGGCCAGCTCTGCCTCCGCGGCCTCCTCTCCCGGCAGGTGTGGAAACTGGGTCACCTGACTGGAGGTTCTGCGCTTGGCATTCGGCAGCAGGGAGGGGTGCGGTGATCGCAGAGCCTGTTCTGCCTTGTCAGCCAAACGCTTCGGTTTCGCTTGTTTGGTGTCCTATTTAAATTGCTTGGCTGCAGTCTATACCTCATTAAACTCTCTTTTTGTTTCAAAATCTTTTACCTTGACAAATAGGCACGGCGCTGCTACGGGCTAATTGATAGCTTCTTTGTAAATCTGCTTTCAGTTCTGAAGATACAGTTTTGTTGTATATTTTGATTTTGCTTCCGTTTTCCCATTGGCGTTGGAGCCTCACTGAGCAGAACTGGGTGCTCCGGAATGCATGTTCTGGTAGAAGACCGGGTCAGCGTGGGTCAGATGATGGAAGAATGCCAATTAACGAATGGAAGGGGGAATTGTCCTAGCTGCTCCCAGCAAATCAGAGTGGCTGAAAAACGCTTTGCTAAGTCAACTGGGGGTTGGATCTGTAAAGTGTTTCCTTTAGGGTATAGTTGGTCGGGCATGCTTTTTCCAGTGTAACTCCAGTCATGGGTGGAGTTTATGTTCTGTCACATTCTCTCCGTCTTACACACACGTGCCACGCACACACACACACCCATGCACACAAACGCAGTATGACGTTCAAGTAAATAAACGACTGTGTGATTCTCGAACTTGATAGAAGGCTCATTTTGAATGTCACTAAAGGGCAGTGTACCTTCTCATGTCTTGGACACCCGCGGTCTTCTATCATCTCTGTAAATTTCTCCGTGTCACACCGACACACTGTGCAGGAGTGATCGGGTACTGAAGGAGGACTGAGACAGACGTGTCTCTCTCTGAGTGGAGCCGGGGTTATAAATCCAGTCTCCCTCCCTCTGTCCCAGGATGGATGACTCTTTCTGCCTGTCTTCGCTGAGGGCGCCCTTCTACCCCCTGTCAGCGGCAGGAGGTCTTGCGTCCCTGCACCCCTCGGCCGTCCACATGCACCTGCCCGGGGTGCGTTACCCCACGGACCTGTCCCACTCCGCCCTATCGGCCCTGCAATCGGAGCGCCTGTCGGAGAGGTACCGTCCCATGCACTCTGGGTGACGCACCTAGATACACACACACACACGCCCAACAGGTGTATAAACCGACTGCTGTAATCTCCCTGGACTGGGCCGCATTCGGAGCCTGCTTTGGGTAATTTAAGCACGTGCCTACAAATGTTATTAACTGTCACATGAGCCATCCTCGCTGGTCTGCAGGGGTTCAGAGGCTGCCTGATTGTCAGCTGTTGGCAGAACTCCGGCCTTTCGATGCAGAGGGACCCACAGAATCTTCCGGTTGTGCCTGCAGTTAAGCTTCTCCTTTGACCACAGCGCTCCTGTCTTCACGCGCTGTCTCTCCGTGTCTGTGACCCCCGCAGGCTCCGCATCGAGGAGGAGCTGCGCCAGAGGGAGAAGGAGGCGGAGCGGGAGAAGGAGCGGGAGCGGGAGAGAGAGCGGGAGCGGGAAAGAGAGCGGGAGAAGGAGCTGGAGAGAGAGAGGGAGAGAGAGAGAGAGAGGGAGCGGGAGAGGGAGAGGGAGGCGGAGAGGCAGAAGGAGAGGGCCAGAGAGAAGGAGCTGCAGGCCTCCAAGGCGGTGGAGAGCCAATACCTGGCGGAGCTGCACGCCCTGCGGGGTCAGGCCGAGGAACGAGCCAAGGCCGTGGGTCGCCTTACGCCAAACAGACCGGGTACGCCAAACAGCGGGAATCTCCCCTTCTCTTTCACACACACCTTTCAGGAATGGATTAGAAGCCGTTCGTGTGTGTGTGTGTGTGTGTGTGTGTGTATGTGTGTGTGTGTACCAGGCGCACCTCACCTTCGCATCATCAGCCAGCTGCGCTCTGATTTCGAGCATGTTTGTCGGTAAAACACACATCCCTGACGTTTTTAATCAAATCCAGCCACGTACTGTGAAAGGCTTTTCATTCCCTATGGGCCACCCTGGGGAGGGGTGGTATTGTCTGAGGGGGATCATGTGATCTTTTCCAAAACTCATTTTTTAAGATGCAAAGATGCGAAATGAACGTATGATAATGCAAACTCCCAACTTTTTGCATGATACGCAGGAAACTGCCTCTTCTCTCCGGTACCGCACTGCAGCTGAATGCGATGGACTCTAATTTATCAGCACAGTACCACCTAGCGTAGTGCTTCTGAGAGAGGGTGCAGCGCTCGCGTTTCGCATCTGTACCAGCTGGGCGTCGTTTTTACGATCCCTCCCTGATTTCAGATCCCTCCCATTCTGCGCCATCGCATTTTTCCCCAGCTGTAGACTCTTTCAGAAGTTGAGATCTGTGCTCCTCTGTGCGTCTTGTCCTAAAACGTTTATGTAATGAATTAATAACACTACCACTGACAGCAGGTGGTACAGTGGTATTGGACTTGTAACCAGAAATCATCAAATCACAAAGGGGCAGTCTTGCTGTACCCCAGAGGAAGCTGCTTGGTTTGAATTGCTGAAGTGTGTATCCAGACTGAAGAATTGGCTTAAGCGAGACTTTTTAAATAATTCAAATAAACCTGTTTTGTCTGCACTTTTGTACGTAGATAAAGCTAAAGAGTCCCCTATGCCAACGCCCCGGTCTGCCCAAGCCGGGCTCCACCACGGCATGCCGGGCCTGCTCTCGGCCCATGCCGCCTACCTGGGGCCGGGCGGGGCGGTGTCGGGGGCCCTGGCAGCCGCCATGATGCTGCAGCGCACCAACGAGGAGGAGCGCTGGCTGGCACGCCAGAGGAGACTGCGTCAGGAGAAGGAGGACCGACAGTACCAGGTGTCGGAGTTCCACCAGCAGGTCCTGGAGCAGCACCTGGAGGGAGGAGCTGACCCCCGGGCGCAGGGGCACCGGTAGGTCCGCGCGTCATCACCCGCCTGGTGGGTTTCGTCTCCCTGCAGCCTGCCCCGCTTTTCTGAGAGTGCGGCACGTGCACCTGACATGTGACGTCTTTTTGTCTCTCTGCGCTGTTATTGTTGCTCGTTTGAAGTCCTTTTAGGCTGGAGAGTGGGAAGGAAAAATAATGGTCAGGTTTCTATTTCTGTGCACCGGCTATAACAAGCCGTCTGAAAATTGCGCGGCGAAAAGAGTTGCAGTGCTGTTTTAATGCAGATTGGCAGGCTCCCTGTGATTTGGGTTTGCATTCGCCGAGTCTGCCTGCCTGTGGGTTAGGCATGATTGTTGTTTTTCCATCTGTAACATTACGGAACCGTGCACGTGTAATCAGAGGACAGCCTTCACCCTTATCCTCTGTTCTAACCCTGTGATACCAGCTTTTAGCCCGGCTTCTATGACATTAGTGAGGTTAGACCTAATGAATATTGCGCAGTTATTCAGTTCTGTGATTAAAGCAATCAGCGTGTTCGAGAGCAGTTTAATTAACCAACTGAATTAACCCCTGCCTGCGGTACAATCCCATTGAACCACCGATGGTCAATGGGAATCGATGCTGAAGCTTCTTCTGGCTGAAGGAAATTCACAGGGTAGCATTTCAAAGGTGCTCCTGCTTTGGCCGCTGAGCGGGCCGCAGAGCGATCTGAGCAAATCCACGCTGCCCTGGGGTTTTCTGCCCAGGCTAAGATAAGCCTGTTCCCGCTTCTGTTCGAGTAAGGCTATGACATGGTTGTTAGCCGTTTTCTCTCTTCGCGATGCGTGAAATGTGCTGCTCACAGCTTTCCTGTTGTTGTCGTTCTTTTTTTACCACACAGATCTGTCTCGAACCACCATGAGCTGAGTGGCCGGGACATGTTCCCGCCCCTGGGGGCGCCGCCCCCGCTCATCTCTCCCAAGCCCCCGCACCGAGATCACCCCCCTCCCCCTCCTCCTCCTACCACCCTGTGGAACCCCGTCTCTCTCATTGAGACGTCCTCCGACTCCCGACGTACCCATGAGCCCCAAGCCCCCAGCCTGTATGACCTGAGCCGGACGTCCCAGGCCCTGAGCAAACCGGAGCGGCACTCCAGTGTCTGCGAAAAGCCGGAGGAAGGGAGCAGGAGAAAGGAGGGTCCTGAGAAAGACCCCGTCAGAGCCACCGGCTTTCTGGAGCCCAGCACCTTTCTGGCGGAGCTGGAGAAATCGGCGCACAACTTCCTCAGCCAGCAGAGGGCGCACATGTCTATTCCCGGCCAGTCCGGAGACCTCAGCAGCATGCACAAGACCAGCGGCTCCTTCAGGGGCCTGTTGGGCCCACCTGCCGCAGGGCCAGACCCCAGCCTGGTGTATGACGAACTGCTCCAACAGCACCGACGGCTCGTCAGCAAGCTGGACCTGGAAGAGAAGAGAAGACGGGAAGCCAGGGATAAAGGTGAGCCTGGGTTTGACGTGAGGCCGAGCCGGAAGCCGCCCCGCGGGGCTCGTCAACCCTCGGCAGTGACCGCAGCGATGTTGACTTCCCTCCTGACAGGCTACTACTACGACCTGGACGACTCCTACGACGAGAGCGACGAGGACGAGGTGCGGGCCCACCTGAGACGCGTGGCTGAGCAGCCCCCCCTCAAGCTGGACGACTCCTCGGAGGTACGGCTTCCTAACCGGACGCTCCCGGCGTGCCGATCTCCTGCTGTCCGAGCTATGTGAGCGAGAGTGCTCTAAACCAACCGTGCCATCTCCCAGTGCAGCTTGTGTTGTGATTCAGATTCTACCGGGGGCCACATTTACTGTACATGGGGTTGGGCCCCTGGCCAATACTTCACCGTCCTCGCCCGGCGTGCCCATACAGGCCCCCCCCCCCCCCTTCCCCCCTCGTCTCATTCAGATAGCAGGCTAAAGCCCAGTGTAGTCACTTAGTCACTCTCCTGCCTTGTAATGACTTTGTCAATAAGTGCCCCACCTCATTATCCTCTATAAAATAAGTGCCCCACCTTGTTACCCACCATAAAATAAACGCCCCACCTCGTTACTTTCCGTAAAATAAATCATTCTGAATCCCGCGAGCGAATCATGAGTACACATCTACCACATCATGGCCAGGTGCGAAGGCAGTCTCATTTCCTGACCCCCTCTCCCTCCTCGCAGAAAGTGGACTTCCTGCACGTCCTGGGGCTGACCACCCGCGCCCACCGGGATGAGCTGCTGCTGAGGAAGAGGAGGAAGAGGAGGAGGATGCTGCGGGAGCGCAGCCTCTCCCCGCCGGCCGTGGAGAGCAAGCGGCAGGCCCCGCCCCCGTCCCCGCTCAGCACCTGTTTCACGGCCGAGCAGATGAACAGCGCCCCCGAGCTGGAGGACAAGAAGAGGTTTCTCACCATGTTCAGCCTGTCTCACGTGGACGGCCAGCAGAGGAGAGGTGAGACTCGGCGACCCCAGTGCCGGTACCCTGGAAAGCTGGAGAATGATTCCCTCACCCCAGGGGCAGTCGAGAGAACTCCCGGAAAATAACATAATAGCAGACACATACGGAATAAAGCTCTATGAGCGAACATTAGCGTAGCTCAAGTCGTCTGTTTCTGGTCTGCCTCTAAAGCTTCTGGGAGTGTTGGTGCAGTGCCAGAACTAGCGTGCGTTTCTGTGGATCAGGCGAGGCAGCCTGAAGTTCACCACTGTCAGACTCTCCACCATCTCCAGAGCCCTCTCTGTTGAGCCAGCAGCTTACCTTGATCCCCTCCGCCAGTCTCCTCTAATCATATCGAGCTCACCGTATTCCTCTTCCAGACAGGATCCTCAGCGGTACAGGCATACAGGAGGGGCAGGTCCTTTCAGTTGCCTTCTCATCTCCAGCTTAGACGGTCTGCAGTGGGGATCACTAGAAACATGGATGTAATTCATACATCCATTACTTTCTTAAGGCGCTAGGACGTGCACTGGTTCATATTAAATCTGAAGAAATGTTAGTGAATGTGTCAGACATGTTCCAAAGGCACCACCAGGAGGAATTTATACATTTCATGTATTTTTTCGGAGAATCTCAGATGAAACACAGAGCAGTGAATGTTTGTCAGGGACACTGAACCAGATCTCTCTCTCTCTTTCCCTCTCTCCCTCTTTCCCTCTCTCTCTCTCTCTCCCCCCCTTCTCTTCCTCCCTCCCCCTCTCTCTCTCTCCCCCTCTCTCTCTCCCCCTTCTCTTCCTCCCTCCCCCTCTCTCTCTCCCCCTTCTCTTCCTCTCTCTCTCTCCCTCTCTCTCTCTCCCTACAGACAATGAAAAGGTAGAGAAGCTGCTGCAGGCAGTAAAACAGAAGAGCGTGACTCTTGACTCCATCAGAAATGCCCCAGACCCTCTGTGCAGGAGCCCCCCTGCCTCGACCCGGGGTGAGAACCAAATGCCTGGTGTTCTACCCTACCCGGTACAGACGCTCGTCACCGAGGCTGTGTGTGGGTCTTGCAGCTAACGTGTGGGTTATGTTCCAGCAGATCAAATGGCAGGCCAACCCCCCACCGAATCGGAGACGCAGCTCAGCACAAAGCCGCCCAGCCCCTCGCTCCTGGGCTCCCAAAGTCCCACCGACTCAAGCAGCTGCACGGAAACAGCGAAGCCCCCACCCGAAGCCCTGAAACCAAAGGAACCCAGCAAGGCCAGGCCAGGCGAGGGCCCCCCTGCCAAGAGGAACCACAGCCTCCTGAACAGCGTGAGGCGCCCCTTCGACACGAAGGAGGATCCCCACAGCCTCAATGGCAAGACCAGGCCGTGGGAGAGCTTCACGGCCGAGGAGTTCGCCCAGCACTTCCACGAGTCCGTGCTGCAGTCTACCCAGAAGGCACTGCAGAAGCACAAAGGTAGGGCGCCGCCTATGCTCGGATGTTTCGCGGACCGCTCCTCCCTTGCGTGCGGTCTTCATTGAGCGGTCTGTTGCGTGAATGTGCTCAGGCCCTGACCAGCTGTTTCTCCGTCTGCCAGCAGGGGGCTCCCCAGGTATGACTGAGCCACATCAGAAGCTGGACTCTTCAGTGCATTACAACATTCCGGAGCTGCAGGGACCCCCTAGCCGACCGCCCCACTCCCAGCCCAATGGCCAGCACTGCCCCCCGCCTCCCACCTCAGGGGCCCGCGATGACCTCTCCAGTGATGAAGCCTCCGATGAAGAGGAGGATGATGAAGCACCCAGCACTAAATGGCAGGGAATTGAAGCGGTCTTCGAGGCCTACCAGGAGTATATTGATGGTAAGTTGAACCATGTTGTACTTGTCCTTGGATCTGACTCATTTCACAAACAGAGGATTCAGTGCTTACACCTCTCAGCTTGTTAATAATATGCTCCTCATCAGCTCTTGCACAAGAAAGCTGCTGTTCATCATTCCCAGTAGAGACTTCAGGCAGGCTCCATTCATGCCTGAATAAATGAGTCATAAGGCAATTGCACTGTAATAACACTAGAGGGCACACGTCGGCCTCCACCAAGAAAATTCCTGATGTGGTGAAATAATCACAAAACAACCTCAGACAGAGATACGGTTTTAAATATTTAACAGGGCGAGCTACGGAAGCAGGTTTTAGAAATGCATAAGGACACTCGCAGGCGCCTCCTTGAAGAGCATAGAGAACCAGCTTTTTTCGGGCTAATGAGGCTTTGTGCTGGAGTGGAGAGATGCCTTCGGGCCACGTGTTGATTAGGGCGCGCCTGGACGCGAGGTTGTCGGCTCGTATGCTAATGAGCGCCGAGGCTGTTTCTGCAGGCTCGCCTGACCGTCTCTCCCTTTCCATCTCTCTCATTCCCCAGAGCAAAGCACAGAACGGCAGGTCCTACAGAGTGAGTGCAGGAGGCTGGAGGCCCATCACTACAGTCTCACCCTGGCTGCTGAGCAGCTATCCCACAGCTGGGGGGTGAGTCTCCCTGTCCTGCTAAACGGACAGACATTCTGCATTAGCCTTTCTGTGAAGAGTTTGAGTTTGATTTAAGGCATCTGTTCCCTGTATGGCTAGAGCTTTGCTTCAGTTTTTAGGAACAAAGCTGAATGTGACTATGTCTCAAAAATAATTAGGAGCCTTTGGGCTCTTAGGCAGCCCCCTTTCCATCTGTTGGTGTGTCTCCTTTCCTCTTCCTCCATCCTAAAAGCTAGAATGTTTGTGGAAAATGTGAGTGAAAATTTTATTGCCGGGTTGTAAAAATGACTGATCCTACAGAGCGCATGTTAACCTGACACCCCCGCTTCAGGGGTCATTGGGAAGAGTGAAGATTTAAACGGGTGGCTGGACGTCTGCACGCACTCTGTGATGAAGGACCTGGGCGTCTTGAGTCGCCGTTGTTTAAGACTGGCGGCTCACCCAGGCGGCAGTGATGAACTGTGCTGTTTTTAAGGGCTGTCGGAGTGATTTGTATCTTGTTTTTCATTACTTTTCCCCCTCGCCCAACAGGAGCTGATGGCACAGAAGCAGAAGATGGCCTCGGAGAGAGAAAAGCTGCAGGCTGAGCTGGAACACTTCCGAAAATGCCTCGCACTGCCACCCATGCACTGGTCTAGAGGTTACTTCAAGGGTTACCCGCCGAGGTGACACCCCCTCGCCACTCTCACTCATTGCTTTGCCCCTCCCCAACCCCTCCCACCCTGGTCCCGCCCCTTCACCCTGGCCCCTCCCCCGTCCCACCAAAAGAGTCCATTTTATTACCAGGATGACAGAAGATGAAGGGGGGCAAGGAGACAGTGGCGCCCTGCGAAGGAACAGTGCTGCAGGTTGCTGTGCCACGTGTCACACGGGAGTGTCCCGCGAGGGGGGGGGGGGGGGCTCATCACACACTCCACACCCCGAGCCAATCAGGGACCCCACCCCAGCGCTCTGGGTCCCACAGAACTCCGGCCCAGTGCCAACCCAGCCCTCCTTTCGCAGCTGACTCTCGTCTTGTCCAATGGGCTTTCAACTGGAAATGCACTTAGAAAAAAAAACAAAATAACCTGAAGAACTACCTTGAGGTACTGTGTTACAAGGAAATTTTTCTTTTTTAATTATGGAAGAACTTAAAATGCACATTTTGGAAAGATTAAAGAAAATGTTTTGTTACAAAATAGAAAAATAAAAGTTTAAAAAGGTGTAAGCCTTGTAATGTATATAATATTAAAAAAGAATTTTGTATGTTTTTATTACTTTAATTACTTGTTAATGTTTTTAATATGTTACTGCTTTTTGGGCAAAAAAAAACCCTTGCTTTTAGTGTTTGTACTGCTGCTGGGTCAGGATAAATGAATAAAATGCTTAGAGCAGAGAAGAAACTAGATTTTCACACTGTTGCATGCCCTTCCATCCCGTCTTTTATGCTACGGTTGTACCAATAAAACAGTTCCTTAATCCACAGCAGTGGAAGAAGTCCTGACTCTCTCCCACTCCGCTGTACTGTGTGGACAACAGGCACCCTTCACTGTCCCACAGTTCCGCCCTATATGTTGTGATTGACTGCGCTCCCCACCAATCACAACTCTGAATGCAGTCTCATTTTTATTTTTTTTATTTTTTTGTTCTCGGATCTGACTGCGAGTTCACCTTTGTTCGTATGTGTCAGTCGTGGAAATGAAATAGTTCCTAGCGATACTGTCTGGGTGTACAGCCATGCATGCTCCCTACCAAAACCACAAAGTGTGGCATAGCTAAAGTCAGTGCCCAACATCTTAATTGTCTGGTGCCACTTAAACACACTGGTTGACCTCAAAGGGCAACAGCTGCATGCTACATAAACTTCCTGTTAGGAAGGTTAAAATTGTGTACCAACCAAGCTCTGACTTCATTTGGCTTTTTTTCAGTTAATCATTGGCATCATCTCCACCTAAGTGAAGGTCACTGACAAGTTCTCCAGTGCTCTGTCAGTCGTCCCAGGCCAGAAGTCTGTAGTGATCGCACCTCTGGAATTCCCTTTAGTCCTGGAGAATGGGTTTAACTCTGAAGCACTGGCACCCCCGTCCCTTGGCTGGAGCCCTAAGAGCGATCTTCTCTCCTTAGAGGAGGCTTTTATGTGGGTCTGTTGCCTTTAAAAATACAGCTGACGTTTATCTCGTTTTCCATATGACACAAACAGCTCCCAAGCTCACAAATGCATTGCTGATCATTCTTTCTCATTCGGTGCTATAGGGGTTTTGACACTTAACTAGCCTTGCCCTTCTTTATTTTATTTATTTATTTTGCCAAAATCACCCACAGTTGACCTGTTTTGATAAAACGGTCTCTTTCGTGCGCTTTGATACTGTGGGCATAGATACTGTGGAAATAGTTACTATATATATATATATATAATATTCCATTTTTTAAAGCGCTGTCTCTCTATGCTTTAAATGAGCTGTTTGTAGTTCCAATTTCCCTTTCTGACCGCTCGAGCTTTAGAAACAACGCGTGTAGAAATCGGAAAATGAAAGGTTTTACCTCTAGAGGGCTCCAACGAGGTATAAAATATATGTTTATGAGGAAAGGTTCTTACTTGCCAAGCTTCGGTCCCTTATAAGGACTTTTTGAAATTCGCCTGAAATGAAAGTAAGTTAAACTTTAACATAGCTAATACTTTTGCCATCAATTGTGATGCTTATTGGAAAACTTAACCATACAGTGGTATGTCCTAAAAAATGCAAATTAAAACGTGCCACATTTGCCTGTCGAACAGTTTTCTGCCACAATCTTCCATGAACTCAAAAATAGAAGAACGCCATTATGTTCGTTTTAACTATGTAATTGTTCGACCCCCAACCCCTTACCCAGTTGGTTACCATCTTGCCTCAATTAAGGAAACCAGTTAATTTCTCAGAGAACCTGAATCTTCGTATATCCTATATCATTTCCGTTTAAAATTGTATTTTGCTTTACAAGAGAACAGAAATGCGGGGGGAAATGCATTTTTTTTTATGACATAAAATAAATAATCTGTCTGGAGCCACTTAAAATTTCAAAGTGGGGAAAACATAGTTTTAAATTACCGGCAGTAAGGTGTGTAAATAACTAAAGTGATGCATTCAATTACAGACTTTGTCAAAGATTTTTTTAATTATTATTATTTGTTTTAATTTAGCGTATCTGCACTACTCCTTTAAGTCTACCAGCTGATGTATCCCTGTAAGAAAGGCAACTCACCAACTCCATAGGCATATTCTGCCCCCTTATTTCAATGGAGGGTGTTTAGACGCTGTGAAAAGTTTTTCATTGTACTTGTTTTAATCAATGGTAATGTAATATATTCTTTGTTGAATGTAGTATTTAGGTATTTATGAATATATTGCTGTAATTTCAAATAAAATAATAAAATATTTCAAAGGAAGTGTCACTTCTCTTTTTTCCTTAAAAAATCATTTAAACAGTAAAACAAGATGCATTAAAACGGATGTTCAAAAATAATTTTGACTAGAAATTGAATAGATATGTTTTTCTTTATTACTTTTATTCGGATCTGTGGGGTTTTTCAAATGAATTTGCATCTGCCTTGACACTGATGACAAAATTTGGTTCTGAGGAAACCCGGAACATACCGATCCTTCCATTTGACTCAAATAGAAGTTTAAAAACCACATCTAAAATATTTTTAACTGATCAGAAAAACAATCTCTCCATATTTATTTTTACTAGGGTTAGGGTTAGCCTTGAATTTTGACTTATTATATTACTACAGCAAACTTCTGGCACCAATAGAGACTTCTCTAAAGAGCGAGTTTGTTTACATCGGGCAACCATTCGATGTTACCAAGGAAATTATTTTTAAATTTGTCCTATGCGAATTTCTTGCGAAAACCCAATCTAACGATGGAAACTCCTCAAGGGGGATTTCCTTGACTATGGCTCAAACAATTCGTGGCTCAAAACTCTTGCTAGTCCCTAATTTACAAACACAATATTTCTCCCCATAATCAATTTTTATGGAACTATAAAGATATTTCTAAATAAATCTGTATTTATAAGGAAATAAAATGATGCTGGACAGTCGTTTTCTGAATAAATACGGCCCGTAATCTTATACTTTATTTTATCCCTTCACAAATTCAACCCAATTGAGGAGTAGGCCTATGCTATTGTTCGTCGAGCGATACCAGAACAATTGATAATTAAACAATTACTTTACAGAGCTTCAATGGGACAAAAAGTGGGCTTCTTACAATAATTAATTGGGGTACTTGACAATAAATTCTACCATCACTGCTATCCAGTCAAATATTATTTAAAGACGTTTATCTCTCATTTATATTCTGGTTGTGTTCCGCTGTGATTAATCAATACAGCGTTTACTCTGGTCGTGTCCAAGCACATGCCAATTTTGGTGTAGTGTTCTTGTAGGCAAAATCAGTGAATTCTTAAACATTGTCTGTAGAGAAGTCTTTTGGCTTTACGGACTATTTTACCACAGGAAAAGAAAAAGAGAAAAGTCCTGGGTAAATCAAATGTAGCCTGATGCACCTCATACAAACCTAATGTAATTTTCTTAAATTATGTGAAACGTTATTTTGATACGATGAATAATACTCAATAGTCCAGTGCCAGTCCTTTTTATAATGCAAATGACTTTCCTGTGGTGTACTAAAATATTGATTTGTTTACTAATATCTCCCCCATTTAACTTGTTTATTATGTGCGATTATAATTATTATTAAGTAGGATACGTTTAGTTGGTGGATACTTAGTTAGCCGGGTGCTGTGCGCTCAAACACTTTGCTTTAGGAAACGATTGTTCATATAGTTGAGTATATTTCTAAAGTTAAATTATAATCGCTGATTGGTAGAGAGAAAACGCTAACCAAGATTTATGGTAAAACAGCGTTGCGTATAATCCACCATTTTGGCTCAGGCCATAGGATGATAAATCTGAACCAACATGGTTTCTTAGTATGGATTTGCGAAACCGGAATGGTCGTTAAATGATTTATCGACTATATCCTTGGGTTTTTAAGTAGATTTTTTATAATCAATTATAAACGTTGTTATAAACGATGTTTTTATACATCGTAAATTTTGCGTTAAAAACTAATTTCATTATACTCTTGTGTCTAAGCGATACATGGCACACGGCGCATCCTAACTACGGTATCCCATAATTCATCTGTGATTAGCAGTTCTTCGAGGGGAGACAGAATAGGTTACGTCACAACCCTCGTGGTTTTTGGAGCGGCGGTGTCACCAAGTACGTGGAGTTGGTTCTTCTTTTCAGTATAAAGCGATCTTTAATATGGTTTAACATTTAAATTAATTTTTTTTATATATAAAGTTGTGTTCTATTTAGTGCATTCTTGTGTATTTGGTTTGTTTCGTCTCATTGGTAAAAGACGCTATTTTCTATGCACTGTGATACTTGACATTGAAAGAAGGGACAGCTTTCGCTAGCTAGGTAGCTAATGCCGGTTGCCGGTTTTTCCATTGAATGCTCATATTTCTTTTTAATTGGATTTAAACCAGTCTTTTATTGTCCCTGTTGTGGTTTAAAGCATAGCATGTATAAATCGTTAGATTTTTTTTTGTTTTAGCGGTGAGTATATATTTTCGATGTCTAATTTGACCTTGTGAGGCTTTGAGTCACGGTATCGGTAATTTATCCACAACATGTAAAAGCTTGCTAAAATAATTCCGCAGATGAATAAAATTGTGTTTTGACATTTTAAGTCATCCTGATGTTTACCGATCTGTCTGCTCTACATGGAATTAAAAACAATAGATTCCCAATAGGTGTTGTCATGCTATAAAGTCGTTTAAGCCTCATGGACTCCTAGCTACTCACTACTCTGTTTGGTGCTGCTGCTGTCTCATCAGTTGGTTTGGACACTTGACAAATTAAGTTTTGATTGCATATATGCTATGTTGCTTAGCTAAGTAATGTGTTATTTCAATCAAATTTGGTAAAATATTATTGTAGCTGGCAGAACTGCTATATAATGAATGCATTGAGTAAATCTAAATTAATTAACTTTATTCCAGAATGTTGGCATCAAGAGCCTTGAGCCTTGTTGGGAAGCGGGCCATCTCAACTTCAGTCTGTCTTAGAGGGGGACATGGTAAGTATGACCTCTGGGTCTCGGTGTCAAATAAATAAACAAACAAACAAACAAATATAAGATTGAATGATGAAATCAGTTTTTCATCAGGTTTTTTCTTTAGTAGATTCAGTGTATAATCCGGTAAATTTTAAGATCCTGTATTCTGATAAAATCATACTGTGATTGTTTTTCTGCAGGGAAAGGCAAGGCTACCTGTAATTTTTATAGATGCTTTCCCCTGTCCTTACATAGGTTTAATGTTGATTCAAGCTGGATGTATTAAAAACATTTATTTGTGGGTGTCATTTTGATCAAGGTCATGACATTAAAAACAAAGCCCCTAAATAAGGAACTGGGAATTTCTGTGTAAATGTTTGAACTCACGAATTTTAGGTTCTTGCCTACTTTTAAGTTCACTATAACTGTGATTGTTTTCCGCAGGGGTTGCCAAGGTGGAGGAATATACACTTCCCGCATACTTTGATCGCCGGGAGAATCCCTTCCCCGACGTCCAGTATGTGAGCCACCTCAGTTCGGAACAGGTGTCCTTAAAGGACAAGGAGAAGGGATCCTGGGCGGCACTCTCCAGCGAAGAGAAGATTGCATGTGTGTATGACATTTATACCCTAAGAATAAAACCAGCATGCATTTAAAACAGTCAGGTGGAAAAATATAATTAAGAAACGTAATTTAAATGTCACATTGCATGCACTTTTGATGTAGTTCTAATCAGTAGTGGTCTACTTAAATTAGAGATTTTTCTGTCCTGTTTTGTGGGTCTGTAACAGAAAATGGCAAAATTTGTGGATATTTCGCAGAGAAAACAATATATACTATTTATATTGCCTCCAAAGCTCTGGTTTACACACGTGTCATGAAAAGGGGTTGTCTTATTTAACATCCTCTCTGGGGTGTGTTCGGCGTCCAATGAATTCACTGGAATTGTAAGGCAGTGCTTTGCCAACTTGTAGAGATATGGCAAGCAAGTCCCAAAACTCACTAACTGACGTCTGCAAATCTTTGACTAAGGGTGGGGACCAAAATCTTTTAGCCCGCTTATCGTGCCTTACATAGGCTTGTATTTGATCTTTTTTCTTTTCTTTTTGGGAGTAGAAGAAATGAGATAACGAAAATACAATTTTATTAAATGAGATTAGCGGGTCCCAGTCATAGTTCAAGTATGTGACACACTCCTGAGCTGACACGTGTTTAGGTTTAGATATCACGTGGCCACTTAAAGGTGTGTTTGCGTCACACTGACCTACTTTTGCATCGCCGTGTCCAGAGATGTTTTAAAATAAACTTATCGGTAATTTGCATTATTATAATTTATTTTAAAGACAATCCTGTATTTAACACTTTCCTTGAAGTCTGTAAAATTGCAAATTTATTTTTTTAAATTTCAGTCCTTCTCCAAAAATCTTAATTTTACAAATATGCTTGTATTTAGTTGTATGTAGTTCTTTGATTGTGTTTTATCAAAATATTTTTGCCTGCTATAATTTCCTTGTGAAAGCATTGTACATTGCTAATCATGATGTATACCAAAAAGTTTATTTTGCTGATGTGTGCACTCATTACATTAATTCATTATAGAAATTATCCTAATTCATAAATTGAGGTCTTTCCATTTAATCTTGTGTTCGTAACACCCAAAAAGATGAAAAAGACAAGAAACCTTGTTGCTGGTATTTTTATTAGCAAATGTATATCGCATTTCATTGTCGAGGCGTTTTGAATCCTGTCATGAGAGCCTGCATGTGTTGGGATCTCTGAACATAATTTTGTTTGTCCTGTGTTCACCCACAGTGTACCGGATTAGCTTCAAGCAGAGCTTCGCTGAAATGAACTTGGGATCCAGTGAATGGAAGTCTGTCGTTGCTGGGATGCTGTTCTTTATTGGCTTCACTGGGTTAATTGTCGCCTGGCAAAGGAAGTTCGGTGAGTTTGTGCTGTTTATGTATTTGCTCTAACTTTTAATTTTTTATAAATTGTGTTTGGTTATCATGTTTAATATTTTAAGATGACCCAGAATAACATAATTAATGTTTGAACAAAAATGAGCGAGCACTTATCTCGTCTTTCTGAGTATGAGTGATATCAAACCTCTTCTCTATACATGTCATTTCGAAGCAGAGATGCCTGGATTTTCTTCTTGGTTTTTAAGAGAGGGTTTTTCAGTTTTAACACAGAAAAGTGAGGACGCTGGTTTTAGTTTGACATGAAACATTAATCCCGAAGATTCTTAATTGTGGCCAGCTAACTAGGGCTGAACCTATTTTTAAAATAAGTTGGGAAGAAATGGATTATAAACTCCAAAACGGTACAATTCATGATTCTGTGACCGATGGGTAACAACTAGACAAAGATTCGTTCTTTGTATGCCACCACTTACGCTTCGTAGGGTTATCAGGTCTTGAGTGTGTTTTGCATGAGTTAATAGAAAATACTATTGATCCTCGTGGGAAATTCTATGGGACATGGGGCCTGTCAATGAGAATGTTAGCAGTGGAATGAAATGAGAAGGATGTCTGGATAAAGCCTTTCTTTCCTGTATGTGTCACTGTGCAGTGTACGGTGACGTGCCACACACTCTGGCCCTGGAATGGAAGGAGGCAGAGCTGCAGAGGATGTTGGACATGAGGGTCAACCCCGTGGAGGGCTTTTCCGCAAAATGGGACTATGAGAATAAGGTGTGGAAGAAATGAAGAATCCGGTTGACAACGGAAAACAAACTTACCTGTATATTTCATATTGGTGTTGACTAGTGGCGTTTTAGAATATTTCCTCCTCATGGTTGTAAAATAAAAGACCATTGATATTCAAAATAAAATGAGTCAAGTCTGAATTGTTCTGATTCTCTTATGTCCATGAATGCACCCATCTGTATTTTACAAGTCTGTGGGATAAAAAATTAAAATAAAAAATTATTCTGGTGGCTAATTTTTTAAAATTAATTCGGACAGTTGATTCTAAACAGAAGTGAAATATTGCCACATCGTTGAACCGTGTAAGCCTGGACGTCAATAGTACGTGCACGATGTAACGCGAATGATGATTTAAAAAAAAAAAAATATATATATATTTTATTTTTTTTGTGAAACGTAAAGGCGAAATCGAATATTGTTGCTACATTGGCGAATTTGCTAATTGAACAGACTCGCAAATGCAGTGGCGGCGTGAGGGAGGGGCTAGTGGGGGTTTAAGCACCCTCTGGGGGGGGGGGGGGGAATTGCCCCCAACCCCCGCCAAACCCCCAGTAATTTTAGTAGTTTGTTGCGTCAAAAATTTTAGCACCTGCTATAAACAATCCAGCCCCCCGTAGCTCCCCCAATCACAATTCCCTGGCGCCGCTGATGCGCAAATGCAATGCAAACTAAATTCAAGTTTAATGTTTGTTTTTCACAGTAAATGCAGCCACAGACCACTAACTAGTCCGGGCTATGGTACTCGAGTAGTTAAACCCGTGGTTTCCTCACTGTCCAGTGATGTCATTTTTCAAGTGTGTTCGCTGGATACATCCGTTTCTCTGAGATTATTTCGGCGAAATCCGGAAGAGATAGAATCATTAAGGTGAACGAGGTTGCTAAAACAAAAGTCGATCATGGCGCTTGACCTTTGGAGTATCCCTCCGAGGAAAACAAGTGATAAAGTTGGCCGTATGATCTAACAGTTCACGCCAATCTGACTCCCTGCCATTATCAAACGATGCTTCCAAAACACGTCAACATTTAAAGCACATAGTGGATTTATTAGAAGTTGGGTTAGTCGTCAGATATTTTGTTCCGTTAATTCTTTAAAATAAATTTAATATAAGGAGAGTTCTGTTTTATCGTGTTCCGGAGCCATGGGAAATGGAATGAGTAAGGTAAATGTTACTTATTTTACTATGTTTTTGAATAGAATGGAATACAGAATTGCGAAGAAACTGAAACGTTATGTTTTCAGTCAACGTCGCTAGTTACTTAAACAAACAAAAAACAATGTAAGGGACACGCTCATTACCATTCTTCGAGTATTGCGAATGATAAGGAAGCGATAGTCAAAATCGTCATAGTTCTAATATGGCTACATTCATTCCTGTTTTTCGGTGTTGACGTTTTCCAACGACCGCTTTTAAGACACCAGTAAACTTAATATGTTTACTATTGCGGTTCTTCGACATCCAAACACTTTATAAATAATGAACTTTACCTTTCCTCTTACAAACTTCATTATTTAAAACGTTATTTTGAAAACATTTTAACTGATTAAGTAGTACTATCCGTATGAATTACGTCGTTTCAGGTTATATACTTGGATTCCACGGTAAAGTTGCTGACAATGTTGCCTGTGACTGTTAGAATTTCCTTTGCTTTAACTTTTTAAAAAGCCTGTTTAGTATTCACATGCTAAGAAAAGGTTCGTGCTGTAACAAATTCTCTTTTCCCCTGAAGGTTGTTGACGGTCTGTATCTCGGAAATATAAGAGGTATAGCTTTTTAACTTGTTTCAGTAGCGTCTCTGTGCAAAATGAGTTTATTATATTAACATTAACTACACAACCTAATTTTCTAGCTTTTGCCTTCATTTTTCTAAGCGGTTATTTAACTGAAACCGCCTATGATCACTGTTAATACACACTTACTCATGTACATGCCCTACCACACTGTGGTATATGCCCTATCTGTTTTTATTATTATGTTTTTAAATATTCTGTTTGTTTTCTATTCTAAATGAATCCATTTATTTTCTGCATTTAGAAATAGGGTTGTGGGGGGGGGGGGGGGGG